>JBAJNP010000133.1:0-135572 GCA_036877545.1 Yasuhikotakia modesta | reverse complement strand
CTTGCACTAACTTCCCACTCTCCCTTGTGTTGCTTTTTGTCCTCCACATTAGACAAAAAGATCATAAAAATACATTCAGTCTTAACCCTGCACACACACACACACACACACACACACACCTGTTTGTGTTCTGTCAGTGTGAGTAACTGTCTCAGAGGTGCTCTAAATAGAGAGAGTGGAGCAGGATGGAGAATAAACGAGGCCTTTAATGGATCTGTGCTAATGGTGCTGGAGCGATTACAGCAGGAAAGACTCCGATGATGGGACGTCCAGCCCTTATAAACCGTCACAGACTCAGTGTGCTGCTACAACTTAAAGGGAATTCTAACACATGCTCACATTTACCTTTGCATATTTATTAAGCTTGTCCGTCCTGAAAACATATGCAGGAGGGTTAATGCAAAATTGATTTGACTGTGTGGGTTATAGTGAAAAGACCCTGTAGAGAAACTGATTCAGATACATAATGTGTAATTCATTCATTTTGTACCTCATAATTATGTCAAGAAGCAGCAGTGAAATATTATCTGTTTGTTTATATGCATGTGTGTGTTTTTGTTTGCGTGTTGGGGGGGGGGGTCTTAATTAAGCAGCAAGGCATAATGTTGACAATCTGTAATGTGATGAAGAGTATCTCAGTGGGATTACTTGAGTGATCTTAATGAAGAGAACATCAGGTGCTAATTAGCCCACATTAAACGTCACCAATATAAAAATGGCTGTTTGCCAAGTGTGTGTTTGACACGCAAGAGGTAACAGTGTTCTCACGGAGACCACTGAATTCTGGTCAACTACTGCCACCTGGAGGCGATGCGGTGCGACGCAACAATAGTGAGTTAAATCTAGTCAGTGTTGGAACCCCAAATGACCCTACGTCTGATGTTCTATTTCCTAGATTTGCCCCTTTTTTCCCTTCTTTTTTGCCTGTTTTTTCACCCACAAAACAAAATTGTGAGTCAAATCAATTAGAAACTAGGAAATTAGGTTTGTTTATTCATCAGTTGTTGTTTCTAAACTTGTATTTGAGTATTTGATTGTATTCAGGTGTTTTTTTGCATTGACTCTAATTCATCTGAATTGTAAACACAAAATCCCTCCTCTTCCTCCACACACAGCCATATCAGATGACGGGCCCCACATCCATCCAGACCCTACCCCCGTTACTTGAACCCCAACGGGGGGTTGTATGTAATAAGGGGGTGTCCAAAGAGGGAGGAGGCAGGTCATTGGATCTTTAGATAATCAGTATGGGCTAATGACCCCTCCAGAGAGAATGTGTCTAATCCATTGAGCCCTAGGGAGTACTTCTGCACACCCCTCATCAGCACTACTGAATACTGAATCTAAAGTGCTGTGCACACATGTGGGGGGGGGGGTTACATTTAAAAATCATCAACATATCTTTACCGCAACCGAGTGATGCAACAACACTGATGTCATGGTGTCTCTGTTATAATCTGTCTACACTGCCACTGAGCAACAACTACAACTACTACAGCTGCTGTAGTTTAGCAAGCTAAAATAAATAAACACTACTCTGTATACTAAACATTCTAGTAAGTTCAATGTTTAGCTGCTAGTGTGCCATGTTTTGTGCACAGTCTCTTGTACTTAAAATAGAAATCCTAATCAGAAATCAGGTCAAAATAATTTTAGATTTGCTCAATCATCGCATAAAAACACCTGGCCATTTTATAGGTCAGTCACTTCCTGACCATAATAGGAAACCCTGTTTAAACCAGAATAATCTGGACCAGACTTGATGCAGATACTCAAAATTCTGGTTGTGTGACTAACCAGAGCTTCTTATAGATTACATAGTCATTTGTACTTTACTTGAGAGTGACTGCATGCCCTTGTTCTAAGATGTATTGAAAAAGACAGCAGATTTTTCTAAATTAGCTGACTAACACACTGGAACACTAGCTAATCAATAAAGTGTCCAGAGCACTGTGCAGAAAAAGTCAACACCACATCAAGAGAAACACAGTCAGTCCTTTCTTTTTATGTTAGAAAGAACTGACTGTCCTTTCTTTTTTCTTCTCAATCTCAATAGACAAGTCTCTTTTCGCATTTCCTTATTACTTATTACTCATTTCCAGTCATTTTTATAATTAATCTTTTATATTAATAAGATAAGAAGGCTGTATGTGTTATGAACAAAATCTTATTCAAGAAGCAAATACCACTTTTACACTGGATAAAAGTCTAAGTAACTTCACACTGTTTCAGCAATAATGTGCTGGCAAAGGTTCAATGAGGAAGTGAATTATTTTTAATGACACTGAGCACACATATAAATCACTGCTATTTATTAGTCATAGGGGCTTCTGGTTAAAGGATTTGTAATGAATTTCCCAATGTCAGGGATGAAGTGTCTTAGTGCACGTTTCTGTTGGCCCAGATTTTTGTCCACGTGGACTTTAGTGACACTTGCTGCTTGGTTTAGCATACAAATGCGCAAACAAATGGTCTTGTGCATGCGCAGTTTCTCCGTTGTACAGTAGAGGGTAGTGTCAGCCTTAACGATAGGGGAGAGACGGTGCTTCTGACATTGCAGTTAAAAGTCTCAGTAAGTGAGAAGCACAGGCTGTGATGGCAGTTTTACGTCTATGAATCTAAAAGTTGCAATGTATTGTAATAAGTAATACGTATTTTTAAGGTAATACATTTGACTAACAGCTAATAGTAAATATCTCTCGAAATAGTTCTTGCCTCACAAATATCATGTACAAATGTTAGCTTAATATATTAGTTACATATGTTTTTTATTTGGACAATTCTTTCATATGTCTTTATAAATACAAAATATATTTTGTTTATATACTTTTATTTGTTCCTCACAAACCAAAACAATATAAAATAAAAAAATATATGTTTTCAGATCAGTGGTTTTACTGATGTTATTTAGATGTGTTTTTCATTACATAAGATGTTCCTGTTATAGACCTGTGGGTCCCAGCACTGGCATATCTGAGCACACAAATAAAACCTTTTTTGTCATTTTTAATTTGTAAAAATTCAGAAAAATTTAATGTCATCACAGCTTAAACCACAAACCAGCTTCTAGAAGCTTCTCTGCCAGAGAAATATGCCTTGACTTTACACGGATTAACTTAGTTGATAAAAGCTCTTTGTGTACATGTCCTCATAGCTGATTTTGAGTGACAGCAATGTTTATTATCCTCATTCTTTCTATTCCTTCATTCTGTTATTAATATATCTTAGCTTTGCTGAGTTGGTGTCTGCCAAATTTATAAGGTAACATTGTACAGCAAAATAAAACACAATAATGGATAAAAATAAGTCTTGTTCTTGTCAGATCAAAAAATATCAGCTTCCCACCGAAAAATAACACAGTTTATACTCTATACATCATGTACAATTTGTGGTACATAACTGCGTTTTGGTTTTCTAACCTTTATGCACAAAATAAGAGGTTCTCTTGCAGTATCGGGCGTTGCCAATATAAACGCTGTGCATTATATCCAAATGAAACTGTTTCTCAAGACAGTTGTTTTGAAAAGGCTAAGGTGTGGCTCTGATCTGTACTTTACATTGTGCAGCTGAATGGATGCAGCGTATTAAACGGGTACAGCCCAAGGGTGTAGTATGGAGATGAACATGGAGTTCAGATCCTGTAGTTTGATGCATGAGGTCATATAACCATGGCAACTAATCATACAGTTTAAATGCGCTCTGCATTACGACTGAAAACAGCTGAAATTATGTCTTGGAATGCATCAGATGTTGAATATGTGTGAGCACAGGTAAATCAAGAAAAATAAATGTGTCATAAATAAAATAAACTTAATAATAAATTATATTGCATTCCTTTCAAAAGTTCTTTAATGAAATCTATATTGCTCAGTACACTTTCTGTAAATACATTTACCTACAATTTTATGTTCTTATAAAATATTTATTGTTATTTAAAAAAATACTAACAATTAGCAAACAATTCTGGGGTTTATTTTTAATGTTGATATACAGTGACTACATAATTGTTTTTGTTATTTTTTAATATAAAACTGTCCCAAAATACAAAATCTGTTGTGTATTTTCTCAGAGTAGCCAAAGTACAGGGTGTTTTCTCTATAATGTTTTAAATACCTTCAACAACATAGCACACGTGACATAAATTGTTTTGATGACAGCATATTCCATATTATTGCATAGTTGTTAGTGATCTGTGAACCATTAGGAATGTTCACACACATATGAGTTCACTCTGTACTCAGAGGCCTTGTTGACAGATTTACTGCAAAATTTTCCATGCAGCTACTTTAGAAAAGAATGAAAATGAGTTAGCAGGTAGAAATAGAACATTGAGCGTTTGAGATGTAAAGTGTGGAGTACATGAAATGTCTTTCCACATCATAATATCAAAGTTACTATACTGTACAAACAATACGTGGGAAAAGATAAGGATGAGATTTCTATATTTTAACAATACTATACAGAAAAACATCCCCAGAGCTGGCAAAGTGCTTCAGTTTGTATACTGGAATGGTGACTGGCTAGTACTTCATGGAAAAGTGTGTGTGTGTGTGTGTGTGTGTGTGTGTGTGTGTGTGTGTGTGTGTGTGAGTGTGTGTGTGTCATACTATTTATTGGCTTTAAGCACCTGCCATTGTCTGGAGAAGCATGTGAAAGGGCTTCAGTGGGTGAACAGGCATAATGTATGGGTTTTTGTATGTGGCCATGGTAATACTTTCAGTGTGTGTGTGTGTGTCTGCACCTTCTCCATCTGCACCTGTCACTGTTAGCGCTTATGGCATAACATCATCAGTGCAAGTGGATGACATGCCTGGGCAACACAGCAAAGAACTAAGAGGTGTGTGTGTGTGTGTGTGTGTGTGTGTGTGTGTGTGTGTGTGCGTGTGTGGGGGGGGAGTCAGGTTTTGCAATCTTTGTAAGGCAAAAGTTGGAACCTAAAATCACAAACAGGGACCTCCCGATGAACCTTATAATGAAAACAGGTACCTAAAGAGAATAAATCATGCATTGTGTATTATAATTGTAAGCTGTTACAGTAGTTTTAGTTTAGGAGGAGTTGAATACAGAGAACAATGGCTTGGTAACATTCATCACATTTTTCTCTGCAGTTGTCTCTATGATGTCAGTTCAACAGCGCCCATCAGTAGCTCATGTTAATGCTATCTTGTCATCATTGGTACAAAGACGGCTCAGTTCTCTTTAGCTTCTGTCTCACAGGGAGAGTGACCCAAACAAAACCACACCCTGAAATACCCTGTAAGAACAATGTCATTGCCCAGATATTCATTGTGGACTGTGGTTAAACCCGGGACAGTTGTTAGTGCATGAGAATATAAGCCCTTCATAAGTGCATGAGAACATAAGTCTTCAACAAGCTCACCTGAGAAGTTTTAGGGCAACAAAATATTTGGGCTAATGTTTAAGTCTGAAAAATGATAGCAGTTTTTATTTGGTTATTCCTTTAGGGAACCAATTTATGACATTATAGGAACTTTTTATTTAGATAAAAAAACTGTTTCGCAGAACATTTTAAGAACAATGGCTAATGGTTATTTTAACATTTCTGATAACCAGAAAGTAATGTTCCCAGAACATTATGTTAAGTAAAAGCTTTAATTCAAATCAGATCATCCTAATGCCATCCCAGAAGTTTGACAGCAGTTTTGAACCTCCAAAACCCTGGTGGAGTTACTTATATTATGATTTCAGTGTGTGCTCTTATTTGAGAAATTCTGACCTTATAAAATCTCATCAAATTGAATGGCTGTTCTGACCTGTTCTGAATCTGATATTGTACTATGGTCAAAGTAAATACATTTATACTGTTACTTGTTTCTTTTAGCAATAGATGCCTACGAATTATGTAGGAAAATGTAAGACTGTTACAATTGCTTCTGGTCTCCCCTATCAAAGCATTATCTTTGATTGTTTAACTAATGAACACTGCTAAATGTTGTATAGATGTTAACACAACTAACTGTTGGCAAGAGCGAAACTTGTACTGTTACTTGTATGAACACATTAAAATCAAAGTCTACACAATGACACAACAGTATTATAAGCTGTTGCGGTTTCATTGAACTTAAACAAGAAAATATTTAACCTCATGCCCAAACTAGTTCTTGCACATTTCTTCAGCTTCACAGTGAAATCTCTTTAATACAGTAGAAGTGAATCATAGTACAGTCTTTACCATTAAACTGACACTTCATGAGTCATTTCAAACAGCAAGTCCTGGTTCTGTAGTAACTCAATGGCTGAGACGCTCATGTCCAGCCACACACATACTTTACCATAGAGACTCTTAAAGTTACATTTTAATCAGATTCTTTCTGTATAACCTCATGTTCCCTCTGTGTGAGTCGATACTACATTCTGATTGGTCATTTGTGGTTTCCCCTGTCAAACATTTTGCTTACACTTTTATTTTGTTAGTCTACTTTACATTCTATTAACTTTATGTATCTTTGCAACATAGCCTCATTAGAGTATTAGTAGACTGTTAGGTTAGGTTTAAGGTTAGGTCTAGTAGAATCAGTTGACATATACCTGCAAAGTTACTTATAGTCAGTAGAATGTTTGTTGAGGGACAATCAAAACAAAGTGTTAGCAGACATTAAACAGACAGTCTTAGTAATCTAATAACTGGTATTTAACAAAAAAATTTTTTGTTAAATTTAACAAACAAAAATTGTGTGGTTAGTAAAAGGTGGACTATCTAAATAGAGTCTAACTAATTCATTAATTTAAGTCAACATGCTTTGTCTGTTTATTGACTTTTGTTTACTTTAGTAAGTAGCTATGTATTTATCTGTAATAATTAACAGTGTGCTGGCAGTAATTGTAAAATGAAACCTTTAAAATAATCCTGAGCTCTCTTATATATATCATATATTTATACTCTTATATTTATCATGAGTGTTAACTGGAGAGTTATGGAAACTGACGTTTGGTTTATACAGCGTTCACTGTCATCACTAATAATCACAGCCAGGAGTCAGAGCGATTTACTAGCGTTCCAGTTCACCGTCATCCATTTGGTTCATTCCCACCAAATCCCAAAGGTGAAAACCGACACCACTGACAAATCAAAAGCTAATTCAGACACCCTGTCATTCTCTGCTGTTGTGTCACATTCTGCCGTCTGAGTCTTTGTTTTACCTTGTTTTCTATGGCGTCTATGGGAAAGGTGACCCGACAGATGCAGGTGCCGAAATAATTGATCACTTCTGGCACCTTGCGGCAGCATCACAATGGTCAGAGGCTGTAAGAGAGGAAACAGCATCTCAATGCTTCTGCCGCGAGACAAAAGCACAGGTGAAATTCCACACTAGTTACCAATAAATTGACAGCATCGCCTTGCATGCAGCTCTCGAAGGCACCGCAGCGTAAATAGGCGGCGTGTAGCCTCCGTTCACCCTGCGTTTTGTGCACGTTTCATTCGGCTGTTCTGTGGCAGCAAAGCGTTATATTACGATATCAAAAGGACATTACTAACGGTGAGGAGGATAACATGATAATGTTTTGTTTTAATTGATGCAAACAATGAAAGAAATGTGCTTCGTTGTTTGGGCGTGTTTTGTAAATCGTATTTAATGATTCCTAATCCATATAATTGAATATTTCGGTTTTTTAATGGGCATATCCAACTGAATTTGCTGAAAATATAAAATACCTCTGGGTTCATCCCTCCTCTTACGTCAAATCATTTTTCCATTTGCTCAGCAAGTCGTTTGTTGACACTGTCATTGAGCCTGTGTTACTCACGTTGCCAGGCAACCATGAAAAAAGACATGCTAACATTTAAATCACACGCAAAACTAAAACCACAAGAATGTACAACAACTCCCGCCCACTGCTAATAGGCCTGAATGGAGTCTCATGACGTAATAAGAACTGAACACAACGTAATACGAACATTTATACCCCCAGCTGTGAGAAGCTTCTTTAAGAAACAGCCGCGAATTTTGATTGACAGATGAATGCTTCACTGAGAATGAGTCAATGTATCGCACCATTGCGTGTCTGCCTGTAAGCGGCAAATGTGTTAAAAAATATACATTTTATAAATTTTTTTACATACAATTTTTACAATTTTTATACAATGTTTCATTTTTTCTACTTTAAACACAATTCTCTGACTTGTATGTGGGTCAGTGTGCTGATATTGCAATCTCTGCAGTTCAAAGTTTAGCTGTTTAGCGACTATTTATCACTCTAGCCCTAATTATCACTTAGTTTTCCATTATTATCATAATGTAGAACGTTACATGTTGCAAATTGTACCTAGTTTATCTGATGGGAAAACGCATATCATAATTGTTTTTGGTTATTGCCCAATCCCTACTCCCAGAATTTTTAAAATACATGTATAAATAAATACAAATAATATAAATACATATACAAATACATTGTTATAATAACAATATAAATAAATTGTTATTGGAAAATAAACTCAGAAGACACAAATTATGAAGACACAATATACAGAAGACACAACTATACAGAAGACACAAAATATTATCTATTAGCTATTAACAAGAAATATTCTATATAATAACTATATAACTATATATAAGAAATATTCATTATATGCAGTAACATTCTTAACTGTCTTTCATGACTCAACTATTACTAAGTTTATTATGTGTAATATGACTGGAATACTGATATGAACTGACTGGATCACTTTTGTTATTGCGTTCACACCACAGATTTTTATCATATCATTCAATCATAAAAGAACTCCTGTCACTAGTTCTGGAATGAAGGACCAGTACTGTAATATTTCAGCAAACAAAATTCATAGCAATCTGAGAGATCGGCTTAACTGATACTACACTTACTGTAATCATATACCCTTAAGTTATGATTCATAATTAAACATAAGAGCACTCTTTTACATGTCCTGCCATTTTGTAAGACCTTTCTAGAAGCTTAAATAAATATATAGCAACAGGAATTATTAGTTCATATTTCCCTATAAGCATTTTTAAATAAATGTGGGGCAATTGTTGTCTTTTATCATAGCCACATATTCTGTCTTATTTTATTTAGTCTTATTTTTATTTAGTCTTATTAGTGACATTTTATCTTATTTTTATTTTTGTTTATTTTACATCATGTTTTCTCCATAATGCCTCCAGTTTGGTTGCCAGGTTTCCTCATTTTAAAATATAAAAATTAGAATTTTATCATTAAAGCATCTATACGTAGGGAAATCAGTTTAAACAGACCATATTACCACACAGTTAACACAAGCTTTTCATTGTCTTCATGATATTACATCACAAGAATCATCTTTTTACTTGTTTCGTGTTTCCTGGATACCTTAACATTTCCCTCACACGTACAGGACTTACGCTAACACTTACCTCACGCTGAACGCAAGATTCTGCCTTACAGGAAATCTCACCAGACAATCTTTTAACACAAGCACTGCTGACCTTCTAAAACTTCTCAGAAACCATAACAAACCAGTCATACGAACAATAAACTTTTCTCATCACAGTAGTGGTATTGTTCTGCTTCTCTGGTGCATCTCAGAGCTGGAGAAATGGAATTTTGTCCATGATGTGGGAGGCAAGAGGATGCAGGTGAAAAAGGAAATAAAAGAGGCTTGTAAGGTGTAGAGTGTGGGAATCTCTTCACCCGATTGTTATTAGTTTATGGAGTAACAATAGACAGTTGATCCCATAGCCTCTCTTAGACTGGACTTAAAGTAATTTGATACTGTGGGGGCAAAAAAGCAAATGCAGACAAACACACACACACCTTGTCATGATAGCATTTTTCTGCTATATTCTCAGACAATATAATTATTGCATTAAATTACTCAATACATATGAGACACTTCAAACACTGATCACACCCAATATATTTATATTTACCCTTTAAATTCAAATTAGTTGGTTAAGGGGTAACTAATTTTTTAACACATTATGCATAGTTGGTTTTATTTTCTGTTCATTTTTTGTTTTTTTTAAATCATGTGATAACACGGTAATGCTAATTGTGCTAAATATTCTGATATTATTAGAATATTATAAGAATATAAATATTATAAGAATATAAATAAGAATATAAATATTCTTATATTAAAATAAGTTAATCCACATAAAACTCAATATAATTTTAATGCTTCTAATGCTTTACAACTAACCAAAGTGTAACATATCTGTAGAATGTGCCAGATATTGCAGAAAAGGCACACGATCATCAAGAGTTACATGATCTTTTCCAATGGAAAATTCAGTACAAATAGCACAACATCATGCATGTTTGTTTATTTTCTGCTATGGATCTGGCAACACAGATTTGTGAGTTAATCTTAAAATCTTGCATGACATACAATTACTGGCTGTACAAGAAAATCACACAAAGTTAAAAGTTCTCAGCAAACATCTCAGACATACAAACTGACATTAAGGTGTTTAGACATGGAAACATCCTTGGCAAACCGTGATTCTACCACAGTTTTTACCCTTAACATTTTCATTATCACAACGATGGCTCCTGGCTTTATTATTGATTAACATTTTCTCTTTAATCTCACACAAGGTCATTGTGACTTCAACAAAATGTGTCATGGGTGGGAATATCAATTGTGAATGAGTAAAAATTGCGTGTTGCATTAATAGGTTGCAGAAATCCTTTAACTCTGCGTTCACTGACCCCATTACTTTGTGACTTCATGCTCCTATCTCACCTGAAGGAATTCTAGCATTTCCTGGGTCCAAATATGGGCAACTCCCACTGAATTCCGGCACTTAGAATTGTGCAACTACCCCCCATAAAGCAACACGCAACATCCTGTTTGATCGCAAGGTTTTTTTAATGGTCGCAGACATACGTAATTTTGTTAGAGCAATAAACAAACATGCCAGGTGTCTCCTGTAACCCTTCGGTTTCCTGTCATGTTCTCTGGTGATTCATGTAATCTTTATTAATGAAAAGGTCTGAAAAGTCAGTTCCTTTCTGCCATTGTTTCATATGTTTGTTCTTCTATCAATAGAATCTTTGAAGTTTTTTTACACAAAAAATCTTGTGTACATATTGTGCAAAAAAGCACACTGGTAAAAAACAAACTCTCCAAAGTCTAAAAATATGTCTGCTTTTTAAAATAACAACAGCTCAAAAGTTTCATTAATAATCATATAAATTGTAATATTGCTTTATAATTAATTTGATTGTAATATTGCTTTATAATTAATTTGAATGTAATATTGCTTTATAATGAAGTGAGCAAGCAAATAATTAATTTGCTTGCTCACTATGTGAAAATAAGGACTTTAATTTCCCTCTGAGGTGTTACAATGGCACATTGTTTGTGCTGTATGTGGTGCTGTATTTTAAATGACCTTTTAGATGTCATTCCCTCTGCCCTATTGTCATTTTCCTCATTTTGTTTATCCAGTTGCCTCTTTTTAGTGCTGCAAATGTGTCTTAATGAAATATACAAGTAACAATGCCTAATCCATACTAATGTTCACTCACTGAATATACACAGTCCTATGTTTTCCATATACTGTATAGCAATGCCAGACTGACAACACCCAATGCCATATATGCCTCTTAAAAGAACTTACATTTAAACTTCCATAATTTGCCAGAGAACTACACACAAGCAAAACTTCACGCGTCAGAAGAAACAGAAAGTCATATTTTACACTTGCACAATATGCAGCTGTATTAGTGTGTGGTAAAGCAAGAGAGAGACACAGAGCTGATGTGCTGTTTATTTTACATGCTTTACTGAATGCTCATAATGTGAAAACCCAACAGTGATTTATAGAGCACTGCAATGGATTTATACATGTGACCATTGTGTTATTCACTGTAAAAAATTAAATCAATTTTTTACCTTTTGTCACATTGTTCATTCTGTCACTTTACAATAAACCTCTGGGTGTGTTCTCGGTTGGTTAGCGCTGAACAGTTTGCTTGGATCAATGCTGATTCTTACCTTATTGAAAAGCACACATTTTAGCTGCAGTGCTGTAATAGGGAAGAACAATCAGGGTCTATTCAGGGCTGAAGGACACCCTCCCTCAGTCAACATTTGGCTCCCAAATCCATAACTGACACCGGCTCTCCGGCCCCGGGAATGCATCAGTTACTTTCAATGCTCAGATATTCATTTACAGAGTTGTTGTGAGGCTACTTTGTCGTGGCAACTAAATAATAATCTTCTGGGAAAACATTTTGATGTTACACAGCCACTGAGCCCAAAAATGTATTGGGGTCAACGCTGTCAGGGGCCAAGAACTACATTTTAATATTTGAGAATGTTTGTGATAGCGTCCTATTTGATGTATTATCTGACAATGCAATCAAAGAAATGATCCATACACATGGAGAAATAGGAGCACTAAAACAGAAGGCTGTGTGTGTGTGTGTGTGTGTGTTTAGCTTCAGCACACGTGTTCAGGAGTGTGTGAGAGAACTGCCAGAGTAATTTGAGTGCCTGTAGGTGAGCAGTTCCAAGCACAGTGCTGGTAACCACACACTCCAACTCACCACAATCCATCAACCAATTGTTCATTCAAATCTGATACCAGCCAGTCAAACACAGATCTGTTCTTTAATAGTGTGTGAAGCCCATTTAATTCTGCATAAACACACATCTGATAACCCAGTGATACATTTTTAAATATTACAGTAATATTGTATTTTTATTTTAATATTGTAATTATACTTATTTACATTCATTTGTCTTGCTGCACATATTACATAATTAATATTATATAATGCATACAATACACAAAGCATCTGAGTTTAGTTGTACTGCCCAAACCGCAGTGAAACTATGCATCATATTATTGACGCAGTAGTTAACTTTGTTCACCTTGTCTAACCTGTGACACAACAGTAGCTGCACAGAAGTGCCCTAAACAGTTACACCTGCAGTGCCCACATCTGTTTTTGTATGTTTTGCCTTCGTCCTCGGGCCCTTTGATAAAATAACGAGGAATGTAGACAGTCTAGTTTCAAACCTATTTGTTCATCTTATTCTGCTTCCATATTACTGGTGAGTCTGTAAAATTCATAGTGTTGCTCTGAATCTGTTAATAAAGACCAGTACAACTTTGTAAGTTGTGTGACCTAATGAATCTAGGACACTGATTTAGGCCGAGATGTGTTTTAACCTGAAATATGCTTCAGACAAAACAACAACATTCTAGCATGTGAAGTGGGATTTACAGATTAATTATTGTTCTGTTATAATATGACCAGTACAAGTGGACATGTTACAATATGCGCTAATAGCTTATGTAATGTCTAGGTTTCCATTTAACCTCAGAAACTGTATTACATAATAATTTAATACAATATATTGGATAGTTGTATAACTATATATTGTATTTATGTAATACAATATATAGCTTAGTATAGTTAGTGTAGAAAATAGGATTAAAATGCAGTTTGTAAGATGATGCAGCGACTTTGTGTTTCAACAGAACTAAACATTTAATTTAGAGTTGACTAGCTGTCAAATAATATATATGGCACTTTTATTCAATATTAAGCTTCTATAATGTTACAAACTTTGATAAAACCATCAATTGTGTTGTACAAAACACAAATACAGCATGTTTTGGTTTATACATTAGAGACTAATAGTGTTAATGATTAAGATATTTAAAGTATTAATAATCAGAGCTGCAATAGCAAAAATAAAAAAGCCATAAAGGCCAAACATTTTCTTATATGAGCAAACCAATAAACAGTTTACAAACGATAACATCTGTATAACCCGCTTAATGGAAAAGGTAACGCCTCTCAGTTCTTTACCCATCTCAGGTGCGCTCCTCCCACCTCTGCTGTGATTGGAGAAGAAGCCCCTTCTTTGCTCTAATTGGTAGATGCACCTGTCATTCATTTCCTATTCGTCCACGAAGCGATACTTTACAACAGGTAAATCTACCTGAGTGACACAGAGAGCGTTTTGGATACGCCGTGCGACCAGATTTACATGCAAGGACGTTTACAATAATCCCGTATGTGTATTCGTCATTAAGAATAAGTTTTGTGAGATCATTTGCGACAGTTTCACGTAGACATGGCAAGTATAGGGCTTAATCCAGAGGAAAGGGCGGTTTTCACGCAGCTCAAACCCGTGCGGATGTCTGGAGCGGATGGGCCGGAGGAATCGTCTGTGTTTGAGGACGTCAAACCCGCGGTGAGACTCGAATCGGCTGCCGTCATGTCTGCCGTTATTACACGCGAGAAATAATTTTAATGATAAATAATTGTAATTATTTAACATTACAATTAAGTAACTTTAAATAAATAAACACATTTATTAAAGAACAGAAGCACCTGGCGTTTGCAGATGCGTTTGCCAAGTCAATGAAATTATGTAGTTTATTCTTCTACGCAAATTGTCTTATGAAAATAAGAAGCTGTTGAAATGGTGGAAATATTGCAGACGTCTGTTCTGTTCCGTGTGAACGGTGTTTGCGTGCTGCATCCATACACGCACCTGATTGTCTTTAAAGGTCTTTCATTACATTGATGAGGACCCATTTGTGCCCAAAGTTCTTATGCACCCTATTGTTTTTTATTGTTAGGAACAATAATCCGAGAAGAAACTTTGCTGAAATAGGCGAACATGCGTTTATTGTCTTTTTCTTTTCTAGGGTACATGAATACACAATTGCTCACTGACTTCAACGCACGATTACTAATGATGGTGGATCTGATGGTGTCTGTGTGTCATTTTGGGACAATGTTAGTGAATTAGTTAATATGTCTGCTGTGTATGTCAGGTATATTTTATGTTTTAATAAGTATATCGATTTGGATCTATGGCGTGTCTGCTTTATTCAGTTGCGCTCTAATATGGGCTTCCATTAACGCCGCTTGAAACTGCCTGAGCCAATGAATGATGACCTCGTTGCGCTTCTTCGTGAGTTCAAATGGCCACAGGGAACATGTAGATCTTTGGCTACACTAAGGAAACGGCTCAGCCCTTCACATGGTCTGTGTTTCCTTGTTGACACCCCATGTAGTTGGTGAGGAGAAACTTATGGCTGCTTTTGTGCTTTAGGGAATGCTTGTCATTAACTCCTGTTGATTGCTGGGAAAACTTTACTGTCTCAAGTACCTGTTATTAAAGGATCCATGATCATGTATAATGTCATTTACACGTCATACTATCCGCTGATGTCATACTTGCTACTAAATTAGAATCAACAGGTGAAATAAAATACAATTTATAGCATAATCCATTGTCTTGACTATCTAAAAGTCTTGACTGGAATTTAGGATCATTTTAATGTAATAATGATGTGATTGATTTGTTACATGTAATCTAAAGATAACAGAGTCTCTGTCTCTGTCTGAGTCATGAGTTTTAGTGGTGCCATTTGTCTCTCTTGAAGTGTGTTTTAATTTTCTGTCTGGTGGCCTCTGTGCCACTCAGCATATTACAGAAGTGCTTTCATGTATAAGATGGTTCATATTCCAGTCACCGTCTTGGAAAGCCAAAACAACTGTTATCTGTTTCTCCCAAAGCCATAAAACATCGTTTTAGTCTCAAAGGTTTTGTTTTCTCGTGTTGCTGCCCTCGAATGATTTGTGCTGTTATGACTCCAGTAAACAGACAAGAATCCTATCAGTCTGTTTTATGGGGATTTGTGGACAACTAGCCATCTTTTTTTGCATTCCTTTTGACCATAAAAGACAATTATTTTAGGGGAAAAACCATTTGTGTTTTAATTGGATAAAGGTATTTGGACTAACAGGGTACTTGAAGTCCAAAATAAAAAAATGCAAAAAATGTACACGGATTGGAAAACACATATTGTGTGAAACTTTTTGTGTAGGACAAACAAGCACATCAGAAACAAGCATTCTTAAAAGAATGAGAATAGGTTTGAGGAATTTGAAACACTGAACTGTGCTGTGAGGAAAAAAATACAATACGGAAACCTCCAACTTATTTATGTCAACGATTATTTTATGTCTCCTAGTCGTTATCAGCCTCATAGATACATAACTGGGCAGTTGTAAATGTTCTCCAATCATTAACTCACAGTTGGTGGACCAGGGTTCAGCCGCTTTCTTCCTTCTGATATCTCAGAGGCAGAATTGGGTCTCTAAGGCCAGTAGAGACCATGACCAGGAGCACTTAGCTTGCTGAAGGTACCATAGCACAAGGCCCGCTTGTGGCTTGAATTTAAGCAAGGCTGGTACGCTTGCCAGGACTGAAGCCTAAATCAAAAGACATCTTCATTTTGGTTTTAACTTTTTCCAAAGCTGGTCTGATGGGTATGAAGGTGGGATTGTTAATGTTAAGTTGAGGGAGAAATTATCTGTAAGAAGTCTGATGTTGCAAAAGTGTTAGACTTAATTAAACGTTGTACATGACCTCACATGTCAGGTTATGAGTTACCTGAAGGAATGGAGATATTTGCACGAAACCACATCAGTGGTTGTCAAGGAAATGGATTTGACAAAACGTGCCATATTGTTGACTTAGCTGGTGCTTCAGATAGTTGCGCATTGCTGTGCTGTTGAAGTGTTATTGTCAAATATAATGAATGCCATGTTAACAATAAAATGAGGCGTTTGCGTATAACTGGGATCAAAAGTCTAAGAGCACATTCATGTCTAGCATTTGAAACATGAAGGTGGATTTAAACAGAGTTTTGGGAGAAAAAATAAAACCAGAAATTTGAGGATTTTTTTTCTGGGTCATTAATTAAAAAGGTTATTTGTAACATTGACCCTGGCAGCTTCATTTTACAAACAGTTAAATTTTCCTGCATACATCAAAGCTCTAAAGATGCTGTTTGGATTATTCTCAAATCATGCTGGGATAATAATAATCAGGATTTGCACAAACTTGTTGCGTTCATGTCTGTTCTAATGCATCATTAAAGCAGAAAGGGACATGCCAAATCCTCGAGTCTGGCAACTCATGTTGCCTTTTTCAGTTTTCGGGAAAATGTTTTAATGTAGTTTGTAGCTAAACGAACTCCCACTAAAAGGAATTTTAAATAGTGTTCTGATTTTTGCACCCTACTGTATTTTAATGGCTAATTTTGCTTAATCGCATGCTGCAGTTATTACAGATTGCATTGGCTTCAAACTTAAACTTTGTTGTGTTTAAGACGTGGGTGTTTTGGTTATTCATGTTTTTGCATGTGCTAACCATTTCATCATCAGACATTTGACTTGCCAATTGACTGGTTTGGTAAATCAGGTTCCTTAGTATTGCGAAAATGTGACCATTTATCAGTCTGTGAAGCTTACGGCACCTAATTGGCATTTTTAGCTTCTATATTTGTACATTGTTTTTGCCTATATCTCCTCCAGCAATCGCATGTCACTGTTTTGGTTTTGCTTTGTGTTCCATGGCCGCCACACCTATGAGGCTTCTGTTTACTCTGTTGCAGTAGAGTGCTCTGAGGCCTGTAGATCTTTGCTTTGTGTGCGCTATAAAAGCAGGCAATGAGCTCTCGCACCGCCTGTACCAGGCACTGCAATCACATATCAACTATGAAAACAATAACTGTGCATTCACAGTTGCGGTTTTAGTGTATTGAAAAGGCTAAAACTGCAGAGTAGACATTTTAGTCTGATGCTAACTAATCTGATCACTGTCCAAAGCTTAACTAGATGTTGGGACCTTAAATTAGAAATGGGCAAAACTGCATTTTTTTTTTCCAAAACCGACTAGCTGTGGGGACTAGCTGTGGGGACTAGCTGTTGCCTAAACAGCTAGTCAACTAATCTGTCTTCAGAAAAAACACAATTAGGCTTTTGAGTTTAGACTAGTATGTTTTTTAAACTATCTGTTTACATTGCTGTTTACATCAGTTTTGTTTGTTTGTTTGTTTGTTTAAAAAATGAATTCAGGGGCTGAAAAGCATTTTAACTGTTAGACTATTTTATGATATACCATCAGAAAAACAAACATTGCTCCTGCCCGGATGCTGTGGGAAATGCATCAGCCAAAAACATCTGTCTGAATGTGCATGAGTTTACAAGATGCAACTAGCATGCTAATTAAAGCACCGCAACAAGAAATAAATGACCAAGTAAAACTCACTAATTGACTTAAATTAATTATTATTTAATATATTTATAAATATTCAAGTAACCATAATCATTTTCTGTTCATTTCAGACACGGATGGAGATGGATAAATATTTGCCTCATAGTGGCCTGATGCCCTCCCCAAACATGACGGACAAGAAGTACCGTCGAGAAAGTGCCTCAGTGGTGGACGAGTATTTTGCAGATGAGAAACCAGCTCCATACAGCCTCAACATCAACGTTATCCTGCCCAACACTACACATCTCCGTACGGGCCTTTACCGCTCTAACAAACCTATGGTGCATCAGATCAAAGCAGAGCCAGGGGTTGAAGAACCCTGCGGCATCCAGAGTCTCCCCGAATTCACCTCTGTCTTCAGTGTGCCCCAAACTGTCAACAGCCTCTTCATCAAACCGGACATGAGCCTCACGGACGAGCTCCACATCGGCCCTCAGCAGCCTCCGGTCTACCAGATGCCGGTCAGTAGTAGTGACCTAACCACAATGACCTTCTCCCAGAGTCAAGCTATGAATGGAAGTGGTGTGTCTGGCAGGACCATGCTCAACCTGAACACTGTGGCCTTGACGACACAGCCTGGTGAATTTGTCATGCCCGAACCCTTTTACTCCTCACCCCAGCCACACAGTTTGCCTCCATCGCCCCCTAATTCCCAGCCCGGCAGTCCAGAGAACCAGGCGGAGCTTATTACCTCCATCCCTCCTCCCCCACCATACCAGTCTAGAAATGGAATGAAGGTTGGACAGATGACCCCTCACTCCATGCTAATGGCCCATGGTCAGGGTGTCCTCACGGGGCCCAGATACAACCGACGGAACAACCCGGAGCTGGAGAAGAGGAGAATTCATCACTGTGACTTCCCAGGTGAGTCTGACATTCATGTAGATAAATGTGAATTACATTTGGCAGGAACAGACAGAGGTGAGTGTGAATGGAAAATGATCCCTGGAACTAAAACTAAAGTGAACTCAAATAAGGACAGTGTGAATACAAAAAGAACTAGATTAAGTTTGTTTTAAAGTGTCAAATCACATTAAAATGAATTGTGCATTATTTCTGGTTTAGTGTAATGCTAATATTTCTAATGCCTTGTTACATAAGCCTTGCTTATAATATTAATGTGTAAAAGAAAATAGGTTTGTCTCTTAGAATAAATAAGAATATCTTATTATATCTTATCTTATTAAATAAGAATAAAATATACCACAAACCTTTAAATGTTGAGTCCCGCATTTGTCATGTCAAGATTTTTATTGACGTTTGTGAACTAACATTCAGGCAATTTTCTCTATTTTTCTCAGGATGCACCAAAGTTTACACAAAGAGCTCTCACCTGAAAGCCCACCAGAGGACTCACACAGGTGAGAATCTGAAATGGCTCTCTAACACACACACTCACATCACGAGCAGCTGTTGTCACCCAAACAGATGTAATGTACCATTAACACAAGCTACAAATCCACCAACAGCTTCTCTCAGGATGACAGCCTAGAGACAAGAGAGATGTAGAGACAGAGAACAGGGTGGAGAGAGAGATTAATTGACTCTTTTCATGCTTTTATACACATTGTGTCTGCATGCCTGTACAAGCCCTGCATGCTTTCCCGAGGGGGGAATGGGCAAGTGGCGGAGGAAAAACCTGTTCCTCTTGCTTTTTCTGTCTGTAGTCGGGCAGGGGGAGGTAAACGCTGCTGGAGGAGAACTCGGCGGTTTCGCAGCGTTTGGCTCTGCGTAACATGAGACCCGCCGGAATCCCTTCACACTTTAAAGTGAAACCCAAATCTTTCCACCTCACACTCCAGTGGGGCATAATTTTTGTTAAGTGGCGTTAAGCCAATAACAGCAGCTTTCCCACCCATTTGCCCCTTTCAATCCATTTTGGGGTGGTCACACAAAGAGAGCAGAGGGTTTCCCTGTAGCCAGAGGTAATGTTATTATTGTGCTGCCCTGGAGGAATCTTCTGCAGTCTGTTGAAGCTCATGAGGCGAGTTCATTCTCTGGTGGTGTGTTGGGAAATGGAGCGGCTGGTATTGCACTGCAGTGAACATTAGCATGGATGAACTGAAAGCAAAAAGCCACATGAGGCCATGTGTTCCTGTAATTTTACTACGGCTTAGAGTTGATTTAGGCACGACAGAAAGCGCTACAAGCACTGTAATGCATACTTTCCTTCAATTTCAACTTAAATGATAAACAACAATTATTTGATAAAATCACTAAAAAGCTGAATACATACATTTTTTTACAATAGTTGAGTGATGTTAGCCAGACTGGAGACTGTTTACTAATACTGCAACTTTAACCGCATTTCTGTAGAACTTGCCTTGTATCCGGTCCTCTGCCACACTCTGTGTTCCGTCCATCAACACAGCATGTTTATGTTGGCATAGGTCAGGCAGTCGTTCCCCAGGTGGACATTGTTTAGGGTTCTGTGTTAAAAGGGGGCTGGGAATGAGACCATCACACTGACAGCTGACAAACAGCAGAAGAACATTCCGTGATAAACACAGATGAAAGAACGGCTTGATAACAGAATGTCATTTTGATGTCTTCAGGAATGATGCGTTCTAGACAGAAGATGAAAAGAGACAATAAGTCAGTCAAGGAAAGCATGTCAGGACGTTCTAATGTTCTCATGCAAAGCAATAAATAATACGCCAGCAAAACTTGTTTTCTTGTTTTGTAATCGGAGTCATAATCTAAGCAGTTAACTGGGGCTATGCTTTGAGTTCTAAAAATAGAAATTAGAAATGGTACAGTGTGTCCCTGCATTGAACACGGCAGCTAAAGCTAGCTAAACATCTTTGTTCACGTTAAATGAAGCAGATTTTTTTTAACCAGGGCATTTGGTGCGTTTGTGAAAGCCACTTTAATCTTTATAATTGAACTTGTTGCCCACCTTTCTCAAACAGAAGTTACTGATAAAAGTCTAACATTGGTGATTTTATGAGTATCCCCGTGAGTTTGCTTGCAGTTGTTGTGTAACGTCACCAACTGATTGTCTTAAGTCTGTGTTACAATATATGACTATTAAAATCTGAATGTTTTATATAATACTATAATTTTATAATAATACTATAAAATATTACACAGCTGCAAACATTATACAAGGCCACAGAAAATGGGCATCACACTCTGATTGACTGAGGATCACATGCTACTTGACTGTCTGTTTAAATCCAAAAGCCGTCTTGTTACTAGCCTTGTTTGCCTTATTTCTTCCTGACCAAAAACCTGTTTAAGGGTAAAATGTAGTGAATGAAAGAGTGTAAAACTTGAGTGTAGAATGTTACTAATTCTGTTAGCAATCTTCAACTTCCACCTTTTTATGTATTTATAATAGTCTGTGTGTGTCTGTGTGTCTGTGTGTGTGTGTGTGTGTGTGTACGTACATGTGTACATGCAGTTAAAGGCTTTAGCGATAACAGATTAGCCGTTGCACAACTGCCAGCTAACCAAATAATATTTCTCAGTTGTTTGAGCTTGTTGGGCCTTAAACACGGATTCCACATGCTAAAGTGTTTGATAGGGGCTTTACCTCATTCAAGAGCCTGAGCAATTGGTGCTTTTGTCAGCTTGTTAGAAGAACATTTGTTTGTCCTCTTTTGAATTGAGTTTTCAGTATAGAAAAGGCCTGACTATAAAAGGTGCTTTAAAGTTAAATCAAATACAGGAACCAACCAAATGGCTGGCCTGCTAAATTTATGCTCTTGTCAGTTATTTATCGAACCTTTCATCACCTCACCTGACACAAGAGCTGTATCATGTAACTGTGGTAAAGTTGGGTTAAGCTGATATTTATATTGTTGCCTGGTGTCATGTAGTAACATAAGTAAACTATAGGGGTAAATTCCTCTTATGGAAAAAAAACTGCATGTTAATACATGTACATAATAAATGGATTAAGTCAAACTGTAGGCTATACAGTTTATACTAATAGTAGGAGCCTTTCTGATGTAAATAATGTGTGTGACATGCAAAGCTCAGCTCCACAGAAAACATCTGTTGTGATTTGCACATCAGTAGCCTGTTTTTTGTTATGGTGCAGTTTTACTGAGAAACAGAGGAACAAAATCCCATTGTCAGATAAAAATAATTCTCTATTTTATGACTGGTATGTTTATAGCCGTTAAAGTAAATTTAGGACACGTATGCTAAATAAAGCTTGTCAGCCGACAGTCAGGATTTTCAACAAACATCTACATCAAACAAAACCTATTATATATGAAAAACTAGCCAACAAAAGCGCCTGCTAACATTTGTCAGTGAAATAGCACGCTTACTAACGTAAAAGCTGAGGCTTTTGTTTTGAAGGTGTGTTTGTAGAATTCTTTATCACATCAAATCTTTTTTGATGTTTTTTTTTCTTTCTAACTCTTGTTATCAAACACAAACATACAGATATATCATAGCTCATGGTGTAATAGATTGTTTAGCTGTATATTTTGTACTGGTATTTTCAAACGTTGAAAAAACATTACTTCATCGTTCTAAACACACTAGGCTTTTCAGGATTCAGTGCTGTGGCAGACCTCACAGTGTCAGATCTTATCGTGTGTTAAGCGCTATGGAAATGACTTCCGTGTTTACACACAGGAGTTGTATTACTCTCCAAACCACAAGCACACACTCGCATAATTCCTCTATAACTGCCATTTAAAAATGCACACACCGATACACACACAAGTTCAAGCTGGACTTTGTATGTGCCTGGCGTTTATGGATGGTGAAAGATTACATTGGATTAAATTAAATGTTTCTCATCAGGAAAGAACTTTGCTTCAACTTCAGAGTCAAGCTTATAAAAGTCATGAGCTGTAGATTAACTGTAGAAATATTTACTGTTTTGTTTTTTTGTCCATTTATGAACATTTTGCATGCATTTTTAAAGCCAACATTTAAAGTCAAATTAAATCAATTAAAATTTTTATTTTGAAGGTGAAAAGCCATACCGGTGCAGTTGGGAGGGATGTGACTGGCGATTCGCCCGATCAGATGAACTTACACGGCATTACCGCAAACACACCGGCGCAAAACCTTTCAAATGCATCGCCTGCAGTCGCTGCTTCTCTCGGTCCGACCACCTCGCACTCCACATGAAGCGCCACCAAACCTAACGGACTCACGTTTGTACTTTTTTTTTCAGCTATACTGTTGGGAAATATTTTACAGTCGTTCTTAAACGAAGATCAAATGGCCTAATGTAGTACAAGCCCTGCCAATCACCAAAACTCAATGCATATAGATTGTTTTCATGAGGTCTGGACATCACAACAACAAAAAAACTTAAATAGGATGTATAGTATTGTACATATATTTTGTATGTGTGTATATTGGTCGTTTGTAGATCGATGTGAAAGCATGAATTTTATACTTGACCTATACCATGTCCAAATTTGAAAATGCATTTGTTCCATGGAGACCATAAATTCTTCCTAATAACTTGAAATGATGTTTAAATTCATAATTCCACTTTATAGTTTATCATTGGATTATAATGTTACCATCATCCAAAATTAGTGTAATTAGTAGAAAACATGGAGTTTCCCCACCTCACTGAAAATCTCACGTTTGCTTTAGGATACGATACTACAGAACAAAACTGAGTAACTGTAGTGTTTGCTTTTCTCACAGTTCTGTATCCATGGATACAGGTTTTTATGGGACTGTGTAAAAGTATTACTTAGATCAGTCCACTGATAGGCTTGCTGTGTGCATGTCTGAAAAAATGATGGATGTATGTCCATAAAACAGCACAAAAGTCAGAGCACTACATGAGTAATTGGAGTTTTTGTGCCAAATTTTACAAGTATACATGTATTTGACATGTAGTTTTTTTTAATGTAATTGTTTCATGGAAAACAATGTAAACAAAGAATGTGCAAATGTTTGTTTTAAACGGCATATAGTAACCCTTTATAACATGAAGTTCAGCCATTTTATCACTCCACCAGATCACAAGAAGACTTTCATACAATTTCATAATTGTATCTTTCCTTTCTCAAGAACAAACATATTCGTGTGGACAGTTTAATTACAATGAATGTTAGTAGGAGCATATTTACTTGATGCTGAAGAGACCACAGTCTGTAAACACTGTTTTTAAGAGTTCTCAAGTTCCCGCCATCTTTGTTTTTTATGAGGGGAACTCTGTACATAAATGTAAATATTCTGCTCTTTAAAGCTGATTGTTTTTATTATGAACAAATGGGATTTTGTTTTCCTGAATGTGGGTGAATCTTGTAGATGTGGCATACAAAGTGATGATCAGTTTAACATTTCGTATTTTCTTGTTTGAGTACAGAATTTTGAAAATAAAAAGAATAATCACATTTTGTGCAGTAGATTATTTTTCATAGTGTAATTAGGTCCTAAAATGAAGTAACTGTATGACGTGACTAATGGAATGTCATTTGAATATATTGAACATACTTTGGTTAATACATACATTGTGATTCTGACAGATATATTTATTTGTGTCGCCATTGAGATTATTGGCAACAATGTTCCTTAGAACTATAACAAGATCGACCTGTTTAATCTTGTTGATGTCATATTTTTAGACACAATTGAAATTGACTGTTGGTCGTTTTTAAACAAATTTGGTATTAAAAGACAGATTGTTTGCCTTTAGCTTTAAAGTTAATAATTGCTATGACTGATATGGACAAAACCTCTCAAAAAGTATTACATAACTTTCTGTAGGTGTATAAATAGTTTATGTGGTGTGCATTAGTAATAAAAGCGAAAAGAACTTTCTAAATTTCACTTTAGACACACCTGTCTTATTAAGGTATTAAAATGATACTTTTAAAGCAGTGAGTCAACTGGTACATGAGCTAGCAAGGGTACAGAATAGGGTGGGGATCAAACAATTACACTGTCTGACAAGATGTACTGAATCCATCTTACAATAAGATGATTATTTGTGAGGGATACGCCCTTGTTTTTACTACAGTACAACATGTAAGTTTAAAATAAGTTCATAGATATTAAAAGCAGCATAAACTTTCCTTTGTTTCCTGAATACATTTACATTTATTTATTTGGCAGATGCTTTTATCCAGAGCGACTTATCAGTACCTATATTCCCAGGGATCGAACCCACAACCTTGTGCGTTGCTAAAGTAATACTCTACCAGTAATACTCTACCAGAGTTATAGGAATACTTGCAAATCTATACATAATTGAATATGTTGTAAATAGACTGTTTTCATATGTTTTAACACCATTAACGCCAGATATGCCCCAGTTTTAAAACTTTCTAGAAATGAATGTTAGAAGAACAGGATCATAGATAACACAAATAAAAATTACAGACATATCTTAAAACTATAATTATATCATATCAATTGCAACTAAAATAGCAGCAATAAAGATATATCAGATGGTTGAATGCAGTCTGCTTGTTAGTTGTTTTCAGTAATGAACTGGTCAGTAACTGCCCATCAAAAACCAATGAAAACCCTCATAATTGTCTGTCTCACGGTCACTGTTAATCATTATCACAGCAGTTGAGAAAAAAGTGCCATAAAGATTTTTTCAACCATTATTTGTTTTCTGCAACATATGCTGTGCTATAACTTACATGAGCTAAAGTGCCACAAACGAGCTAACACGCTTGCTATTACTGTAAAGACTTTAAAGAAACATGTGTTTTACAGGTGTATGTGCTGTGCTTGGGTGGGGCACAACAAGGCTTCGCCATTACACACCTGTTCCACTAGGGAGCGCTGTCGCCCATTTGCAAACTCCAGTGCGCTACTCATGCGCAGTCCAAGTCAGCAGCACACACGGTTACTACAACTGAGTATTCAGCCTTATAATCTCAGCTGATTTTTATAAGACTGATTATTGAATTCTCTATTTTACAAACGACAATAATGGAAATAAAGAATTTATCAGCTCTATATAGTATTTTGAATAACTATATTTTAAGTTACTATATTAGAGTTAAGAGATGCGTTAATATGAAGGCTGTTCATGGCAAGAACTGTGTTCATTTGGTCACACGTGTATATTTGGAAACAGAAGTACACAATATAACCATGTTGCACCAAAAACAGTTTATTCTATAAAAGGAGTGGGCAATCACAACTGTACAGGGGAAACTGACTTTTAACACCATTTCTCACAGTATCAAAAAGCTTGCGTTTTCCTCGCTGATCTTTACATACTTGTTCTGTACAAATACAAAAGAAATAACATTAATTACTTGTCTTGTTATAATGATAACTGCATTGCACTGAGTAATATAGTACTGGCCCATAAGTTACTGCATTCAATATAAAATACCTATGATTCTGAAAGGTTTAAAGAGTTTTATGATAACCACACTTGCACACATACACTCACACAAAGCCCAGATCCTTTCCTGATTTGAACATAAGATCACACACTTGGAAAAAAAACAGGTACAAGTGATGTAAGCAAACATGCTTGAATAAACGAGGTTGTCACAAATTTCAGAAGTGGGCACTTAAACAGGTAAGAGGGTGACGTCTACATTTATGCTGTGATACAGTATACTTGTAGTAATGAATCCCAATTTAAGATATGAACATTTATTTCTGAGAGTGAATGATGTAACTGTTTTAGGAATTGGAAATAGGCTGTCCATGTGCAACTCATGACAATAGTTGAACACACAATTTTAATAAATGTCATAAATTCATTTTGGTTATCAGTGTTATAGGCCACGTCTGTCAGGGCATCAGCGCTGTCACATGCTCACAGACTTCACAAAGAAAAAGCTACTCTCCATGCAACACATGGGGGTGTACAACACATTGGGTCCTTATTTTATGGGATTAAAATGAAAAACAAAAAACATATTTCAAAGAACCAACAAAAGAGTTTTTCACATTATCTAGTCAGTGTTAAAAATAGAAATCCACCCGTTACATTTTTCAGAACTTTTTAGATTATATACATTATGTACATTAATTCTTTATTCATTAATTGTCTGTATGTCTATGAACAGTTTAAAAAAAGAAAGGATCGCAATCAAATGCATATACTTTTCTAGAAAGATGTGCTTAGTAACATTTTAGAGTTAACGTGAGAGAATGATAGAAAATCTGAAGATTGCATTGCTCTCTGGACAAAAGATCTTGCAGCTTTTGCACACATGCACTTATTTCTCAATGGCTGGAATCAAACAAGCGTTGCTTGAAAAGGCATAAATGCGCATTGTTACCAGCTGCTAGCGATTGAAATTATGACCATGGCTATGAGTGCTTGCTTAGGGTAGCATCAAAGCATTCTAGATGCCCTTCTTAATGTGGACATCAACAGCAAACAGCATCAGCAAGATTTGGGTGGGTTTGCATAATCAAGTGAACCCAGGGCAGGAGCGGTTAAGACGTTTTGTCACTGCGAACTAGGTGCAAATATGGATTTTCAGGGTGCCTTATAAAACTAGGAGGGTCCCAGTAACGAACCCTGAGGAACTCTGAAAACCTGTTGTGCAAATCAGATTTGCACATTTACTTCAATTAAGGCTCTGATGGGATAGAAGTAGCAATATGTGCCTAAAACACACCTCCACCATTATAACTCTTATAACTGATTATGTCATCTTTTCAAAGAGGCAAACAAATATGCTTGTACTCACAGACACACACTCATACATACATACACACCAATTTAATCAGATCCCACTTTCCCTGCAAGTTTTCTTTTTAAAAAAAATGCTCACAGCCTCGTGAAATATTATCTGAAGGTTACATAAAAACAAAGAACACCTTTCAATGTTCATTATGAAACAAAATGACTTTGAAAGAACACAAATACTGTTTTTGCTCTAATTTGTTTTAGGAAGATGCTTAGAGAATAGATACTATCAAGAAATAAAATTTACCAAAATTCACAGTCATGTCAGCCCTCTGCCTCTACATCTCGTCTGGGTTAGAATATATCAAAAAGACAGAACACACCACAAATGATTTGTTAAACATAATAGTAACACACTAAAACAAGGCATGGTACATCTTCAGCTGTCTTTAAAAATTTCCTTAGGAAAAAACATCTATGCATGTAGAGCTAGCCTGTGTAAAACAAATTTAGCCTGTGTAAAACAAAAAGAGTTAAAGATAAAATATAAGAATTCAACAAGGCAGCTGTAGATGAATCTCCAACCTACACATCTCATTAAAATGAACACATTACGTAACACTAGCAAACCTTTAATTTTGTATCTTATGTATAACCCTTTCCTCATATTCTGCTCCAACCATATATCCAAGAATCACCTCAAAAGGAGGTCCCTTTCCCAGTCATCACATTCTGCTTATAGCAGTACTGCTTGCAGTTTGGCCTGTTGAAGTTCCTTCACGTAACTGCTAATGACCAGGCATTAAAATGGCGGTGGAGGTCACTAGTGGACGGGTGGTTTGTGCCTTCTGGAAGCATAGCAGAAAACATTGGGCTTGTTTTGACCTGGAGGGATAACCAATATAATTGCGCCACCCCTTCTTTATATGTTTGTATCTGGAGACGAGGGATGTGGCGTTGACAACACTTGGGACCCCCAGATGGGTGTGCATGTCTCCTGAGGAGCAGGTGTGGAGGTAAGGGCTGGGGAGGGCGATCCGGAGCAAGTTTCACATCATGACGTGGCGCCGGCGATGGAGCGCCAGGTGGTCGGAGCGGGAGAAGCTTCGGTCGCAGTCAGTGCAGCGGAAGGGTTTTATGCCGGTGTGCTTGCGAAAGTGCCGGGTTAGCTCGTCTGAACGGGCGAAGCGCCATGTGCAGCCTTCCCAAGTGCACTGGTATGGCTTTTCACCTGTGAAGGCATTCTAACATCAGTTAATGTGACAAAGCCCATGCATACATGATACATGTAAACCAGTTACATGTAAAATTAAGCGTGAAATCACTGACTAATCACTAATCACTGACTCTTTACTGTAATAACTGCAACAATGACTGTTTTCAATGACTGAGTTGCATGTTTTATACCAAGAAAACACTGCCCTGGTTTGCTGATCCAAAATCAAGGCACTGGTGTGCAATTTGATTGGCTGAAATGATTTAATACTGTTTAAATGGCAATTAAGATTCTAATGGGGTTCCTAACACTGGTTCCCCACATTAGGCTAAAATAAAAGCAACAATGCAACACTGTTGATATTATGTACCTGTGTGTATCCTGCGATGGGCTTTCAGATGTGAGCTCTTGGTGTAGACTTTGTTGCAGCCATCGTAATCGCACATGTGTACACGTCGTCTTTTCATGTCTGGAGAGTCAGGGTCAACCTGTATGTCCACATCTGTATTTATACTGAGAACAAGAGCAAGCATATTGGTGATTAGGGTGCGGTAACCAGTTCCTGTCATCCCCAAATCTGACTGAAAATCTGAAGATTAATGAAGCACTCAAGCATGTGAAGGCAGGTGCAATTATTCATCCCCATCTTCATAAATGACACACATTAATGTCTCTGGGATTATGGTGATCAACTCAGAAAGTGAAGCAATGCAAACGTCAACTTTCTTCTTCAAGGTAAAATGTGTCATTTCTGCACCCACTGGTGGCACCAAACAGAATTGCAAAAATGTATATTGTTGAAATTGTATGAAAGTAGATTTTAAGCATTATCACATATTATGTAGTCCTATAGGAAATATAGGAAATTGGTAAACTTTACTGGCAAAAAAAAATAAAAGTATGACTTACTATTCAATGCACTTACTATAGCAATAACAGTAAACTAAGGAAAATTACATGCTAAACTAACCCTAAACCAAACCCTCATCCTATTCTTAACCCTATAGTACGTACATTGTTAATTCCTATCACTTCATACCTACAGGGACAGTTACAATACAACAATGATATCTTAAAATAAAGTGCAACCTCAGTTTCTAAAACAGATAATTAACCTCTCAGTCAATCTATTACTTTATTATATAACAGCATTTAATAGCAGTATGATGAATCTTGTGATGGTAAGTGTTGTTTATATGCGCGTTGAATCATGGCACTGCTGTCTGTCGTTTACATTCTGGCCAGTGAGGTCTGACAGCTGTCAAATACTGAGGTGTACTGAATGACTTCAGCTACCCCAATCATTGATGTAATAACTCTAGATGACCACCAGGGAGAGCTGAAGAGCAATCATGAATGTGTGTCTAAATTCAATACAGCTGGACAGCTTCCAGTTCAATGCCGATCTCTCTCCCTTTCCCTCCCCCAGTGATGTGTTTTTCTGCCCGTCTCTCTCTCCTTTCCTTCCTGTGTCTCTCTCAGCCTCTTCCTTTCTCCTCCCTGCCTGCAAATGAGTTCACTCCCTTTCCCCTCTTCCTCCCAACTCATTTCCATCTTATTCTTTCTCTCCCCGCAATCATTTGACCACATGTCTAAACAATTACACACGCTGGCAAAAGACCCCCTTGTTCTCTATCCTGCCCAGTTTCTCTGCCACTTCTGTGCCTACTTTGCATTTTACTCTCTTTTTCAAAGCGTTTATAAGGTGTGACGGCATTGCAAGTTATGTAACATTGTTTACACCCAGTTTGGAGAGAACCCTGCCCAGCAACACACATACTCTCATCAGAAGGGGATGCAGCTTATAATCAAAGCAAAGAGCCAACATACTCTCCAGTATGTTGGGGTTACATAATGGTCAAGAGTGGTGCAGTAGTACCATTGGACCAGGGTGCTAATATTAGGATATTCCACCAGACACACACACAAACACATTTTATGTATATATTTACCAACAGATATACACAAAGAATTCATATATGTATCGCTCACCTTGTTTCCATTCCTTGTGCAACAAAAGAGGCAGATCCAGATTCTGTGCCGCTCTCAGCATCACTGTCAGACTGATACTCGACTGGAGAGGTTGAACCTGGTTTTATACGCACTGAAAATACACAAATGTGAATAAAGAAATGCGATTAGTTCATTTGAAAACTCCAAGCTTCAAATATCTGAGTTTACTAGTAAAAATTGTTTTTTTTTCTGTTTTTATTATAATACATATTACATAAAAACTGAAATTTGATTCAACCTGAACTACTAACATTATATTTTATTAATGATTTGATATGTTTATCTTTTGCTTTGATGACAGAATACATTTAAAATTAGAAGTAATCATCTCTGTACTGTACAGTTATGCAGAAACTGATTTCAAAATACTACTAACATCAATAAAATCACAGTTAAGTTAATAAATAAGTTAAACTACACTTAAGCTCCATATTAACAGAGGGTGTGGCCAGCTGAAAACTGGACTGTTTCCCTTGATGTGACCTTTAACCCCCCCCACAGAGGAAATGAATGGGAAAAGCTCCAAAGCATTCAAACATTATCTGCTAAATGAAAGGGGGGAAGGGTTCAGTTTATTCATTAATTGTCTTCTCCCTAATCCCAACATCACTCAAGAAGCTCATCTACAGAGTCCATCCACTCACCGGGGACAGAATTGGTTGATTTGGGCCTTTTAAATACAAGGCTCCACCTTTTCCCACTTTTCCCATGTATTAAATCCAACAGAAACTATTTCACTATTGAACCACCCAAATGATCTATTTTACTTTGAACTACCCAAATACCAAACCAAAGTGACCCTCCACAGAACACCTTCCTAAGGTCCCACTCAGATGTATCAGTGTTTTAGATAAACATTAGCCTTTGTGCAGTGCGAGTTTGGGTGGAGTTTTTTTTTTCAAGTGTATCTTAGATGTTCTTATTTGATCCAGAACCTCCATGCTGTCTGTCAAGACAAATCATGATATTAAAAGGGAAATAAAAGCAAAAGCCTGGGCTGGACCAAACCGTTACGCTCTGCAGGGATGGGTGTGGAACATGCATTTGGAAAATGTTCAAATTCATGAAAACACACTAACGCATCCACAACCCACATATTAATGGTTCTCCTTCAACACAACAGTTACTACAATAAATCAGAGTAGTTTAAACATGTTTAAACTGAACATACTGAACATAGTGCCCTGATAATTGCCTGTCCTAGTAACTGTTTTGCCATTGCAAGGTTTCTGAGGGTCTCATGTTGCTATACAGTGCTAAGGTGCTGCAAGGAGGGCGCTAACTGACTTACTGGCCTGAGTCCCCCACAAAGTCTCTGTTATTCTGTTTCCTAGATTAGGTTTTAGTCTCTTATGTATACCTATGTTAATATTAATATAGAGTCATATAGAAAAGCAATGGTAGCACACTTAGCTACTTAGCAAGCTTTGAGTACTTTTTTGACAGTAGTTCAAACTGTGTGGAATAAGATACATGGCAAATTTAATATTTAGTGAAAGTTTCATAGAGTTTCAAAGTTTACCTATACACTACAGCATATATGAGAAGTAATATTAAAGCTCACCTGTAAATTCTCACAGTATTTGTGAGAAATCAGGGTTAGCATATTTACAATTTAAAGCCAAGGTGACAAGCTCAAAGGCAAGCAGGACAATTCTTTACTGAGGCAATCAACCTTTCCCACAATTATTATAGTTTCTACTATTATTATTGGTGTATCTCTTCCACAAAAAGGCTTCGTCTGAAACCGCAGAAAAGCCTCTGAAAGTTCTACATGAGTGAGACAGTTTCTATTTAATAACAACTCTCTCTCTCTGATAAAGTGATGTGAGATTTGCTTCATTATCTTTTTTAATTAAAAGTTTAAGCTAGTTTCAGCCTCACCCCACAATCGTCTTTTGTGTCTTCGATGTCTGTGTCCACATGTGTGGGAAAAAGTGTCTCTACCCTGATAACTAAACAGCACAGGCACAAAACGGTATGAGGGGCTAGACCGAGGGTGTGACCACCTAAAGGAAACAAGTGATAGAAATGAAGGAGGTCAGATGATCAGTAGTTCTGTATGAGGAGTTTTTAACAGAGACTATGTTTGTTATTGGTTCATACTTGCATTCCTGTAGCACAGCCCCACTGTTTATGCATGACTACAGAAAGATCTCTTATTCTGTTTAAAGTTGCTGAAGTGTAATGAGAATCGTAAGTATTTAGCCATTCAAATCTCACAGAAACAGTACACACCAAAAAATGAGAACAATTTTTAATTCACACATGTCACTCCCAACCTTTTAAATGTGCACATTTAGATTTAAATGTGCACATGAACAAGTTGCAACACAACAATTTAAAGTGAAACAGATAAATTAGGGGTGAGGTTAATTTTTTCTCCTTAGAATTGATTGGCCCCCAAAAACACTGGCTTTTCAAAGCGCCCATAAACGGACCGTTGGAGGGGAGTGGTTAACAGCTCTGGCTCCACCCAAGCCATCAGACTGACATCATCAGAGAAGACCTGCCATTTGAGGTGAACTACCTTTTAAGGTTTTGATTAAAGACTACTAGGGCACATGAATAATAAAACATTTTGAATGGAAAAATAATTTATAATTTGTAAAACACTGCTGTATTCTATTAAAAATAAAAAAGCACATTTTAAATATTTTAATATCATGGTGACTTTTCAGAACAGTAATAACAAATTAGGATACAAGCACGTTATTACCCGCTCAGTTATTACAAACATTTACTGTATGATTGTTCTTGGTATCACTCTTAACCACACCCTGAATATTTAATCTCATGCATGCCACACCTGTAAAGGGGCCCATATATCATAGAAAGGTGTGGTTGCACAGACTAATCCTGCAAAACAATGTCCCACATCATAAAAACATTTAGTTCAGGTATTTCTAATTAAAACTTGCTCACGAATAAACTACTGATGTTCTTCTGAGACTTTTACAAAAAGCTACTATGCAGTTTTACTATGCAGTGCCTGTGGTACATAGAAATCAACTCAGAGGTTTCAGCTCAATGTGGCTGCTACCTGACACCAGCAAAACAGGTGCTGTACTAAATTAAAGAACAGCATGAGAAAGGGAGATGGACAGGCAGACTCCAAAAGTTTGACCACTAGTGCCACAACAGGTCATGTGCAACAAGATACAGGCATCTCACCTGATCCCTCCGACCGCCCGTCACTCCCTATGAGAGGCACGGTGATGGCTGCTGTGGCCACTCCGTCTGTGGGAACAGTTGTGTAGACCACTGGTAATGACTGGACCACCACAGGGATGGTTTGCAGTTGTCCAACTTTAGTAGGCATGTTCACAGAGGGTATGGTGTGGATGACGTGCAATATCTGTTGACCTCCGACCCCTTGCGTGGACGCCAGGATGGAGCCTGGTGATAGCACTGCTGGGATAGTTGCACCGGTCGTGATGTTTTGTGGGATAAGGTTTGAGGTCATAGTTGCTGTGACAAGGGGAAGGGAAGGGCGGGGCTTGTTCAGAGACAGGTCCACGGGTTCCGTCTGGTCGTCATCAGTGGGCTGGGCGCTGATGGCACACAGCGGAGGGGGCGAGGATTTGATTTTGAGGTCTGTAGGCTCGGGACATTCATCCAATGGCTCCTCTTTCTGCAGAAGACGAGAAATAGAAGACAACTGTGAAGAAAATGAGGGAAGAGATAAAAAACAAATTTAGAGGAGAGAATGAGACAAGAAACTGATTAGGAGAGGGAGGATGAGAGAGAGGGTGATGAGGAGATGATTATGCCGCTCTAGCATAGAGCAACTCGGCTCTTCAGCAGCTTCACAAACACAGGAACAATGGTTGGCCAGAATGGGCCTCTGAGCTGCAGAGAACAAGGCCTGAGTCTGGCATTTATCCAGCTCAACACAGCCAAGCCCAGACTCACACATTTATAAACACACACAAATCAAAAGTCTAATCTGTCTCTAAATGCGTGTTTGTTAGCAAGACTTCGTTCCTTATTCCTCCTAATCTTGAATAAATTATTCACTCAAAACCAAATCTGTTTGGTTTCTTCCATTTTGTACAATGTAGCCAAACAGATCTTTCTTATGCAAGTGGATGGTGATAATGCTATGCTATGAAAAGGATTTTTCAAAATACAGCTGTGGACCATGTATCGAACATGAGTCCATCTTTTTCTTTTGGGTGAACTATTCCTTTAAAGTCTGTGCTTTGGGAAAGCAATAACAACTAGGTACTGTATATGTACACAGTTTAAAACTAAAGACTCAATGGGCATGGCTTATAATGTCCATATTATCTTCCAACCATACATCCTACAGCATACATTAGAACACTCATAACAGAACTGTTTTTCTCACCATGGTGCCTGATCTGAGGTATCACTCGAACAATTAGGGTTGTGAGTTTGTTTAGATCCTTCAGCAATAATTAAACTATGTTCGCTAAATCAGAGTTATTTTTGCACATCCACTACAAATGTGTTTGTGACAATTAGCATAAATTACCCTATTCTGTTTTTATGCATTAATAAGTTCTTTCATATGAAAGTATCCACACATGACGAGATAAAGATGTTTCTGATTCATTTGGCATCTGCAAACAAGTCAAACAATAGCAATTAAATCAGAGAGGTACAGACAGAAGTTGTACAGTCGAGCTACATTACCTGGAGGTTTTGGGAGGAAAAGAGAACGAAAGCAAGTGGGCTTGGGTGGGAGCGAAACAGAAAAAGGGGAGTGGGTGGGAATAGTCTCCGGTTGCCATGGAAACTGGGAGGTATATCAGCTGACTCATTTTTCCCTCACTCCATCCCGCCCACCTCTCTCTCGCTCGCTCTCTGTACAGTTCTCCACCCTGCCACCTCACTCTCTTGGTATCCCCACCCTTCATCCGCTCCACCTTTCTTGTCACCATGAGTTGTTTTTTCTAACCAAGACATTATGCAAAGACGTGGCACTGCAGTCAGCATCGATAAGTGACCCAATTATCACTAGTGTGCTGTGTGGGTTGATAATTGAGGGTGTTCAATACCTATTAGCAGTTGTATGAAACGGTCTTGGCTTGTGGTGGTGAGTGAATGTCGTAATAAGGACAAGGCTTGTGACTGTCGTTACCAAACCCAGTTCTATAGAATTTCCACTGAGGCTATGCGATCTTTCACAACTACTTAACTCAACTAGCCAACTCTAAGAATTGTGAAAAGCACCACATTGTCTTTTTTGACAATTAAATTAAACTGACAGCTCCATTAAAGCCTGGGTTTCAGGAATTGCAGGCGCTTCCAGTGAAAAGCAGTTTTTTGTGCACGCTCGCATTCACAACCAATCAGACCGTATTTGATGTTTAACACAGAGCTATGTTAAGCAGGTTTCTGGACCAATTAAATTTCACTGTGAGTTTGGATACCCAGCGTTGTGTAACAAATGTAAAACGCAAAATGTTCTGCTTTTCATGGTTGTGGATGGTAAGTTGATGCAGTATGCTAACCTAACCTCTATTACTTTAGGGTGTGAAGTAGGGAATACCAACATGCTAATGAACATGCCCTCCTTTATTAAAAAGTTAACATTACTCAATTAAACGCATATGTAGATTGAGTAAACATTTAAAGATAGTTTCAAGTTTATCCAAAATTAAGTGAACAGTTAGTAATAGAGGGTTTTTTTTTCCAATTTTCCAAACTGGTATACACTATTTTTTCTCCACAGACCTGGTTACTGAACTAACCAGAAATTGTAGCAAGACCGGTACAGAATTGTTTTGATCTTCCAATGTATTGTTACATCATTCCTACTGCCGAATGTTAATGAAGCATCACGGTCATTTTTTCATACTCATTGTGTTAAAAAAAAGAAACTAAACAGCCTGTAACTGGTAAAACATTTAAATAAAACCTAAAAGTATGCCCACAAAATGCTGTAGGTTTACAGAGAAGCCAGGCTGTTCTTGTCCTGCTGTCAGGGTGTTGTTTAGTCAGATCTGTTGTTTTTGATTTTGCAGGGTGTGGTGTAAAAGCAGTGATACAGTTGATAAAATATATAAGTGGAGGAAACAGTAGCAACTGAAGGCAATATTAGCATCTAAGTTTGCAGCCCTGCCCAGCACTTAAGAGGGAGTGTGAGGTAGCCATTTTACAGCACCAAAGAGACTGTGTCATTTAGTTTCATTAACAGTTATAATTTCCAATTATGGCAACCGTTAGTGATACAATCAAGATGTGTTAAGTGATAACATACAAATAAGCAATTCTACAGAAAATTACAGGTTTGCACTGTTTTTGAGGACCCACTAAACAAATGCTGGTGTGTTTTAGTGGATAATTCTGAAATACCTGGCAACCAACGGTGAACGCTTGACTTCCTTTTCACAACCACCTGGCGTATCAGATTGCGCAGGTGAAATCAACAAAACAGCCGTTTTTAACGGCCGCTTAGGCTTTGTACACCAAGGTACTTTTTCAAAAATAAGACTGGAAAACAAAACATTTGTTCTAATTAAAGCATGGCCTTTATGCCAATGCATCCATTTACAAAAAGCTTTTCTATAACCCACAGTGATTGTGAGTCGAGTTGTTAAGAAGGGCTGGCAAGGCAAAAAGCGCATTAGGCACAGAAAAGGCTGTGTGTGTGAAAAGAGGATGAGGATGAAAGGTTGGGGAGCATATCTTTGTGCACGCGTGTGGCATGTCGGTTATGTACGGTGTGTGCATGAGTGTGTACCCCTGCAGGTATGTGCTGTTCTGTGTGTCTTATGGCTTAAGCAGTGTTTTGTGAGGAAGTGGGAGTGTTGTAAGGGGGTGGGGTAGTGTGTCAGTGTGTATACGAGTGTGTGTTCAGGCAGAGGGGTGTGGGGAGGCTACATCACAGTCGTTCCAACTCCCGCCAGAGCCTCGTTGCCATGACTACAGCAGAACGGAAGCCTCCCTCGATATATCCTATTAGGCCTTGGCGCGACTTGGAAGGAAGCATAGAAGGACAGAAACATACAGGGACACACGGCTGAGGGTTAAAGTACAGCACAGTACAAATATACCATTGTATGCATGTACCATCTCCTTATTTGGTAGAACTTTGGTTTACAAGATGGCATCAAAGTTCTTTACTCCACTCCTGCACTGGAATCTGAGATCTCTAGTACTCTCAAATAAATAGTATAGGCATAAAAGTAATAAAACAGAATCCGTCTTCAAATATAACTTTCTGCTCAATTTATTATTTTCCCAAACAACATTTCTGAAACAGAGTACCAGGGCCAAACAAGCTGTGTAGTTGGACCACCGCTGTCAAAGAATTTCAAATTCACAAGCTTCAATTAATTCAATTTATAAACTTTTGTTGTATTTGGACTGCCCCAAAAAAGCAAGTTTAAAAGACCAATTACTGTATTAAAAAAGCTGTCATTGGTTATGTCACTAACACAACACCTACTCGCCTAATTTAGTGATGCTTAACCAACCAAACTAACTTGGTCCTTCTATGTAAGACTAGCCTTTTCTGAAGTGTTACATTCAAACCACTAAAACAAACAGGGTCTATCACATGACATCTGCAAAATGACAAAGTTTGGCTAAAATATTAAGAAACATCTGGGTTTCATCTAGGGAGGAGATGCAACTGACCCTGAACCTAAAGGAACTCTGAGAACTGCTGAATTAATTTCCATGCCACTGTCACCACACCCCCTCTTCCAGTAACTGTAGTCTCCCGTCCACAACTCCATCCCATACTGTGTGTGTGTGTTACACCCCCAACACACACACACAATAAACATTACAAAAGGCCACTCACCACCATACACGCCACCTCCTCTGGCTCTGGCTTGATCTGTATGGATGGCATCTCCTCAACCGGCTCAGAAGTGGCTGCGGTGGATTTCTTTGGACTTGTATGACACTGCGAAAAAGAAAAGAAGAACATTTATAAGCAAATCAGAGCATCAAGGTGTAAGGAGTTGACAGAATCTCCTACCAGATGTACGGAATCGACAACAATTCCGGCCAGACACAAATAATGTAAAAGAAAGCTGAAATTAGTAGAAGAATAAAGTTAGTCAGAGGCGTGTGTGGGAGGAGTTAATGAACTCTGCCAGGCTGATGTAGAGAGATCAGAAACTCACTAACGCTTGAGTTGGGTGGGGGAGGATGAGACAACAATATCAGAGAACAAAAGAGCAATGAAAGCAATGATGATTAGCAGTAGAGTGCAATCCAAGTACAGGTCAATCAATCTTGGGGGGTTGTTGTGTAAAAATGGAAAACTAAAGGAGAACTAAAAAGGAAATAAAGAGTTAAAACAGTTAAGATACTAGACAGACTAGTCTTAAACAAGGCAACCTTTTGAAACTAGAAACAAAAGTGTAGAATTCCTATTAGGAGAATAAATAAGAAGTCTAACCTGGTTCTAAAACTGAACAGCTGAAGAAATATAGAAGAGAAAAAGCAAATAAACCAAAAGACGGGAGGAGTATTCAGCAATTCTCCATCAGCTAAGCAGCCACACCCAATCCTTTAGAATCGAGTAAAGAGAAAAAGAGAGAGAGATCCTGTCTCAGTAGTCCAGCGGTATTATGTAGAGACACAGAAATGTGGTACTGCTTAGGCATGGGGGTGGGAGACTGAAATCATGTGACCCAGCCGCAGTGGATTCCACAAAGAGGTGTGGCCCCCCATAAACAGGGGTGTGGTCACACTCAGTGTGCCCCTCCCTCAACCTGGCACAGTCACACACTGCAAACACATGCACTAATAAAACAAACATACATGCATTCCTCCTGACAGCTAATGTCGTATGGCGACTGCTGGCAAATACCAGTGTTACCAAATGTGTGATTTATAAAAAGTGCTACAGCGAGAAATGTGCTATGAGTAAAGCTTACCAGTGATGCAAGCCATTAAAACCAAGTGTCCAAATTGTCTTCAAACTTGCTGCTCAGTATAACATTTATTGACTTTGTTTGAATGGCTAAAGGGTTTATGTTTGCCCTAGTACTTCATGTGACACTAAGTATGTGAAATATTCCTTGCATTAAGCCACCTCAACCAAAACAAGAAACAAAAACCACAATCTTTCTTCCTGTTTTCACCGAGACACAATGACCCGTACTGTTTGTCAAAAATATGCAGAGAGACATCGCTACGACATCGTCATAGAGACAAAAGTATATATTTTTACTAACAAAAAGTACAATTTACATGTAACAACTGTTATGAACTGGCAGTTCTGAACATAAGAGTGTTTCCAGTGACTCTTGCAGTATTGAAGTATCTGCACTACACTGCACTACCCTGCACTGCACTAAATGAAAGTATTACTTACTACGAGATGAAGAATATTTATATTAGTAAGGCAGCATTATCAGAGAGTGTGAGGAAGTTTAAATATGTTATTTTCAAGGGCATAAATGTAAATAACATGTAAACGTGGTTTACAGGGACACTTCCTGTTTCCTCAAACTAAATCACTTAAACAAAAAGTTTTCCCTGAGAATTAGGTGAAAGAGTAGTGTTAGGGGTTGGAACATACAGTTTGTACAGTATAAAAGCCATAACATTTATGGAATGTCCTAACAAACCACATATGCCAGTGTGTGTGTGTGTGTGTGTGCAAAAGCTCCCTTGGGAGCTTGTTCAGTGGGTAGTCCCAGCAATAAAAGAGGGTGGGGTGGGTGTGACCCCAGCCCCTTCATTCCCAGCAGGATGTATGGAGAGGGAAGGGGGTTCTCATTACAGAGAGAAGGAATGTCAGGGATTATAGAGGAAAGTAGAAAGCATAGAAGACAGTAAAGATAGAGAACAGCATAGGAAAAAGAATGGGGAAGGGGTAAAAAAAAGACAGAATCATTGGGGGTGGGGGGAGATACAACCACTACAATCTGGGTCATGACGTTCTCTCTCACTCAGACGCTCTCAAGCCCCCTGGCAACGAGTCCCCGCCCCAGTGCAGCATGGGTAGAGTGGCCGCCTGGGATTGCATAGCTCACCACACGCCCTTCTGTCCAACCCTCCTTCCACTGGTGCTCATATTTAGGGACTATTGGCTCACTTGGAGAACTTAAACAATCTTAACCATAAAAAACTTAATAAACCTTTCAGAAGAGATGCAGAGAAACTTCAGAAGACGTTTCCACAAACCACATTGTATAAACCAAAATGTCAACTAATGCAATTCAAGATCAAAACTGTCTTCATGTTTTGATGGTTTTTTTTTCTAAATAAGGATGTTTACCATCTAATTATTACTACTTTCACATACATGTCAATATTACGATATTAAGAACTTGGCGTGTTGTGTACAATACCTCAAACCTAAAATCTGTTGTAAGGAATTGGCAAGCAAACAGACCCTCTCAACACAAATACAGTAACAGCACTGCCAAGATTATTCACAAAATTGCTTTCAAATGCAGATGGTCTTAAACAACCACAGAACACATGTAGGCAAAAACAACACAAAGTTGTTCTTACGTGAGCCGTACCAGATTAATAGACCATTTAATTTGTAAAAACCCAGCCATAATGATAGCCCACTAACAACACCCCAACCATATACACTCTCACTCACGCACACCCAGAAATATCAGGGTTTTTTTTAGACAGGTCTTTTTAAATAATTCCCAGTTCTTTAAACTTGACCATCAACTTAAGTACATCAAGTAGGACCTCAGGTCAGCTAAGACTTGTGATGAATAATCAGTTTTTTATGTTAGGCCTGGAAATTAATGAAAGACAATGGGGCTCACTGGAACCAAAACAAGCTAAACTCATAATACATGAGGCCCTAAAAGAAAGTTAGAGGACTTCACCTCTGACAGGCCAAAAGTGTGTTTAAAGCCGCATGTTGCACAATCGTGTAACCCGAGATTGGATGCTGGCTCGTGCTTCATTCCAGGGCTAGGCCGACCTGGACCCCCCTTGGAGGAGTGGTTGAGATGTATATGCAGTGGGGGGTGTGGGTCATTTTCTGAGCAGTGTGGGACAATTTTTCTAGCAGCAGGAAGGGAAGGCAGGGCCTCTCCACCTCCCCTGCTGTTGTGTAGCTAGTTGTTCTGACCACTTTAAGCACATAAGCTAAGCCTTTGCCCAAATTCCAAAGTGCAAAAGCTGCTGGGTGATGGAGGCAAATAGAGGTGGGAGGGAAGTTTTAGCAAGTAAAAACATGCAAATGTTGGACTGACAGGACGCTTGACCAATGACATGTTCATGAAATGACAACAAGGAAACCCCAATGCTCTGCACTAGGAAGATCCAACAAACTAGATACCAAAGGTGTTCTTGATAATTCCTTTGCTGTGGTCCATAAAATAATAAAGGAAAAGACATGAGAGTGAAAAAAAACAGACAATTAATACTCTTAGTAAACTATTCATTTAAAACAATAATTAGGTTGTATTCCATAACTATTATCTCCCAACTGTACTCCAAATTGAAACTTCCTACTCGTGTTATTTTAGATACTCATCAAATGCTTCTTCACGACAAAATCTTGAGATTCAAAAATCTTGACATTTTCTAACTATACATCATCTAACTCAGAGAAGTACAAAGTCGTCTTAGTCCGCAGAGCGCTCAGCACATAAACAAGCATTCACAGACATTGGCCTACAGGTTAGTACACTGCTACATAAGCCCAGAGATAAAAACATCATGTGAGATCAACTTGCTTCGTCTCCTACAGAGTAAACAGACAAAAACATGACAGAATGAAACTGTATTCTCAGGCCACACAACAAACTGATGTGATCCTGTCCTTCAGAACCCAACTCACTGGAATATTACACATATATTGTTTACCTCAGTGAGAATGATAAGCTGACTTGATGTAACATTTCTGTATGCGTTTAGGAGGTCATACAAATATAATAAGTAATAAAGAGTCTTAAAACATTACTAATCAAATATTACAACAGGGAAGTAACTTTCAGTTTCTTACGTACAGTACATTTCAACCAGAACCAAATGTTCATATGGTGTTGTCTGACTCACTGGGTTTAATAAATAATTGTGTGATTTAAACCAAGGATGACTGGCTATTTAAAAATACAGGGATGAATCCTTTGATATCCTGTGCAGCCCAACTTCCTGTTTCAATAGACAATAAATCAACAGAGGAAAGAAATCCATGCCTACCAAGCAATTTTATGACGTCTTTAAATGTCAGCCACCCATATTCACCTCAGCTTTCTGTAAAGTGTGGTTTCTGTGCTTTGTGTTTCTGTTCAGATAGGAGGGGAAACCCTTCAGTGAAAACCCTTTGACCGGACTTAAAGCATAACCTATTGGAACCTCATGTGTTCTGAGACATGCATGTGCACAGTACAAAGTGACTACCAAACTGTACGACCAGTAGTCCAGAGTGGTTCTGTTCACAAAGCAACACAAACTCACTTCAGATTGTGGCTGGGAATAATAAGGATGCCAACTGTATTTAGCACTCTGAAACAGTGCTGACAACCAGATTTTGCAGCTCTGGGAAGCTAAATTTACATATCATTACAGATTCAGTTGATCATCTTTAACCACTGATTATAATTTAATAATGGCATATTTAATTGTCCTACATATTTACTGTAACTGTTGCATGCACTAAGTTAACTAAATGGGTTACCTGAACCAGTCTTCAAATAGTAACTGACTGACAAGCAAACTTACTTCACTATCGTTTTCTATCAGAGCTGCTCCACTAACTCCATGCATTACCAAATAAGGCACTCTAAACTCTACTCTAAGGACCATCTACAAAACAAATGAGATGTTCCTTTAGTCTTTGAGAGGAAGGCTGACTTTGCAATACTTGGGGGGAACTGCTCTTTTGTCATGATAGCAAGGGCTCCGGTTGTTTCCGTACGTACAGCGTCTGTGTGTATGTGTACATGTTTGCCACTGCTGTTTAAATATGTCAGAACAGTGTAAATTTAATGCAGTCTGTTGGGGCCTGGGGCACATCTTGTTCTTTGTACCAGCCAGCGCTGTCACCGCATCTCTCCATGTAATCAACTCATCGGTCCAAGAGCTAAAGAGAAGGAAAAGGAGGGAGAGAGCAAGAGAAGGAGAGAGAGTGGATACACATGTAAGGTCACAGCTGCATAGGGTGCGTGAGGGGGGTGAGCAGGCAGAATATTTGGTGACACACACGGTGCAGAGGCTGTGATGCAAAACTTATATACAACCCTTTAGAACATTCCCTTAAGGTACAACGCCAGATCATGGTACAGTGGTGTCAAACAGTACACTGGTAATAGGTATTGGGTTTATGTAGATAACAACTGGTTTACAATCTGGGCCACTTTATCACTTATTTTGGCCAGAAGTTTGTGGATTTACCACAAATTAATTACAGTACCGAAAACAAGGATCCAGTCATGGCATTCCATCTGCGGGCCAACACATAAGTTAGGATTACAAATACAGGACGTCTCCAGGTTCTGCGCAAGATCTTGTAGGTCTTCATCAGCTACTCAAGCACAGATGATGTAAGCAGGCCTTCAGCGAAGACTCTTTGCCATCCACAACCTCGCCCTTCCGCTTCAGAGAGATGTATGAGACAGAGCAGTGTCACTTTCAGACACACAAGTCATGCTGGAACAAAAGGGCTGTGTGTGACATGAGGCCAGTCCGCTCTGCCTCAGCAGAGTCTGCAGGGTGATGAAATGAGAAGAAGCCAGTTAAGAAACATCAGATTGGAGAACCTTAGACGGAGGAAAGACTAACTGAAGGGATCTTGATTTAAGGATTAAACCAATAGAAAAATCACTTGAAAAGGTCAATGCCCACTGAGCAGTTGTCACAGGTCACACACAAATACCAGAGATGTTGGTCATAGCAAAGGTCTGATGGATGACCAAGCCACTGTATATCATTTAATTAAACAGACAACACTGATTTTTAAATTACAAAATGCATTTACATAATCAATGGTAACATCAGTCACGTCTCTTAAGCAGGTGGGCATTAATGTTGTTATTAATCACAATATGTTATCAAATTATATGTGGCAGCAACAGAGCTTCTAACAGTGAAGAGCTCAGCAAATGTAAATCCACATTGACTGTTACCCAAGGTAACTATTTTCTGCCGTTTGCCTTCTGTTAAAAGGCTAATAAAAGAGCAAAGTAAAGCTTCTCCAGGGCTGCATATACTTTCCACAGCAAGCCTTAAACAACGAACAGGCACAATGTTTTTTTTAAATCCCCAATCCACACACAATGTAAGAGTCTCAATCTATAATAGCTACAAATACATTCAACCAGGGTAAAACATAGGAATTTCTCTTTATGGTTGGCACAGTCACCATAACAGTGAACTTGCCCTTATCTCACCACACCCTACTGAGGCAAGCTCTGCTGCCACTTCCCATAGCCTTCCCCACCCTAAAACACACACAATATAGTCCTGACATGCTTATTCATTTACCTCCAGTTCATTAACTCCAAAAAGAAAAGTAAGTGCTGCATACAGCATAACCAGTAGCAAAGGTTCTTCACATGGTGATGAGATAAATGTTAAAGTTTCATCTAATCTCAAACCATCTCCTTGTCTAGGAGGCAGATTAACACCCGAGACAGGAAGGAAGAAGTTTTTTCTCTTCTAAAGCAGCTCATCTCTGCTGCAGGGCTGCACCGAGACAAAAAAAAACAAGCAAGAGAGCTGTTGATGTCAATTTTAGAGACACAGGGGTAGACTGCTGTTCTCAGAGCACATACCTGAGTGGATAGCCTATACTTCCATAACCCTGGAAGAATGTGGCCGCATACCTTACAATTTTTGCTCCTTACAATTAGGCTACAACACAAGACTTATGCAAATGTCTGTAATTTGCATACATTTAAAGAGGCTACACAAACAAAGTCTGTACGCTGTTCTCCAAACCACATAATTTCACATACTGAGCAACGGCTTGTATGCAGTTTCCAACACCAACAGTCACACACACAAATTTAGACACACCCTCCCCACCCTGGGCACCCCACCCCCTTCACCTCAGCTCCCTCTTTTTCATTGCAGACAGTTTGGCAGAACTGCAGGGGTTGCTATGGGGACGGATTCTTTCCCTAGTTAATGATTGTGCCGCAATGGTAGGGGGTCATTCTGTCACATCGCCTCTAATCTGGAGAGACATGGACAATATCCTTGCAGCTTCATACCACACACAAACACATTCAATCCAGGACCCCCACTCAACCGAAACCTCACCCCCGTTCCAACTTGAGGGGTATGGGGGGGTTGGGTGGTACTCTACTTCCTTTAGGTCTGGGAGCTAACACCACATAATGCTGCAAGTCCCCTTTAACCTCTCATTCAAGTCTCATTTTCCCTGCAGTCAGATCACTGGTGTCTCACATCCGCTCTGCTCACTCGGACAGCATGTTCTTTTTGTGCAGTTCCTCGAAGTGAACACAGAAAATATTATATTTGCTGCATGTTTTTTGTTCCTTCTGCAAACAGTAAGAATTAAGAATAAGAGGGTCTAAATCTGTTTCTCAACAAGGGCCGGGATATCAAGGATAAACTGCTCCAACTCTGAAACAACATTTCTGACTAGTGTCAATAAGCCTTATTTATTAGTTGCAAAAGCTAATGTTGACATTAAAAGTCACTTATGAAAATGTAACAATAAACAGAGCAGAATGAAGGGACAGAAGAATACTGGAGTCAATGGCACAAAAATTGACATTCTGGAATGTGAGCTGGGACAGGATTATTACATTTATTGAGCTGGTATTTCTACAAATGTCATATGAGACTGGTTCATTTGTGATTTTCTTTCCTCATTTCAAATATGATACTGAAACCCTAAAACCTATGAGCATGCTAAAGGGGCTTCCTGGTAAGATTCTTTTTAAAAGCAAATGCTATGCTAAATGCTAATGTATATCCAAGGTTGGGCTGTACAACCTACAAAAAAAACAGCAAACGAAATGCAAAGCCATGCGTAGGAACACAAACTCCTGGAGGGAAATGCAAAAACACCACAATGCGTAACACAATACGTAGCTGCTGATCTTATACCACAAATGGCTTGAACACCAAACCACAGACTTGCATGTGTGAACTTTTACACCTGACTAAGTGTGAGAGTCTTTTATGACATTGTATTATTATTAAAGGATCATACAGACAACCTGGGCTGTCGCACATGTATCCCATTGTATTTAAAATAAGGCCTTAAAAGGACATGCCAGAGGCCTGATGTTGTCCTATTAACAGTCCATCTAACTTCATAAGTGCAGCGGTCTTCAAAATACAGTAGAAACAATGGGCTTTAAAGAGGGGGCAATGGTCAACAAAGCATGTGATGCTCAGCTTAGTGGATTTAACTGAAATATCAGAGGAGGAAGTTCCCTATTTCATGTGACACAATAACAGAAAATTAAGTTCATACATACAACACTAGAACACTAACTAATTTATATTGCTCCTTACTAGAGAAGCATCAGGACAGGTTATGGGTGTGACGACACTCTGACACTAACAGGCAGTCAACAACACGAAAGGCTGGAAATGAGAGGAACTTTTAGGCGTTAAAGGCTGCCGCCCCACAAAAACACAACTTCAGTCACACCCAAGGCTGACTGCACCCTGTTCCTAAAAATAACTGTGCTCTAGGACAGTGACAGTCCCTAACTGTCTCAACACCTAAAAACAGATGCACTCCACATCACCCCCTGGCTAGTTGGCTTGTTTAGGCTGCCAATGGATACCTACAACGTGCACCCATGGCGATGTCACCCTGACAAAACTCAAAGGCTGAGACATGCGAAGGGTAGCCAAGTGTTTAACCAGTTTGACCAAAGTTTGTCCACAGTTGTTAATGATTACCAGCTGTCTGGCACACCCAGGGCAGGACTGCTCCTCCAATGATAATGGCTCACTGCTCACCTCCCTGACTCAACCAATATCAGCTCCTGCAGGGGACACCGCTCCCAAAAATGTATCAGAATAAACACTAACATATCCATAGATGAAAGCCGGTGTACTCTGTACAATTACACTAAGCAGATTCCCTACACGACTGTAAAGCTCAACAGAGGAGCCATTTTAATTAGGTTTAGACTTAAAGCTGCAATAAATAAGCGAATCTTCTCTCTAGTAATAGATCAATATATATCAAGCAGGCCAATTAATTAGCTGGTCATTCAGCATTTGTCTATTTGGATAAATGGCTGTTAACTATACCCAGCCAATTTGTTAGTAGGTATTACAGCTAGTATGAGTTAAAAAAATATACCATGAAATATTCTTATTGATATGCTAAATAGGTAAATGTGTCTTTATCAATAAACTGTATTTAAATATATTGACCATCCTGCTATCTAGGTATGGGCATTAAGAAACTCAACTGACCAGTAATTTTCTGCAACACACAGCAACAAATCACATAACAGATTCAAATAACACTTTATACATAACTGTATGGAGTATCTATGGCGCTTCATAATAGCTTTAAAACATAGTTCTGAGTACAACCATCTGCAGCTTTATTGCAGGACAAACAATGCATCCATCCCACTGACGTTGCCCCTTAAAGGGTCTAACAGACGTAATGATACAGTTAACTGCATATTAACTCAAAAATCAATAACAGTTTGTAACAGACTTCAATTTCGTTCTTCCACGCAAATGTAAGGCTGCTGTCACTTTAAGAAAGAAGCTAAGATGGTGTCTCAAGAGCGAGCTGCGTTCGGCGCGCGCTTCCTTCCTGCCTTTGCCGCTTCAAAAACAGCACTGCAGATACGCGAGGAGTCTGTCTGGCATAGATGTGCCCTATACAGTCTCACAAGTTGCATAAGTATTTTAAAGTCATCAGTGTTTAAGGCATTAATTGTTAGGAGGCTTTCGGATAAGCATGGGCTGAAAGACGCATGCACGGGAGGCGGTAGTGCAGAGGGGAAGTGTAGCAGTTCATACATGATCGGCTCATTTATGGTTAACGGTGAGCAAACCGAAACCGGCTAACTGCACAGTAATGAGGAATTGACGCTTGCAATACAACAAAGTCTTGCAGGGTGGTAATCGGACAACGACAGTCGTACGAAGTCGTGGCGTTTTATGTACACATACCGGTTACGATTGGATAGCGAACGATAAACGAAAGAAAGACTTACTTTTTTGTTCCGAGTCTCCGTGTGCATCTCGGTAGCTAAGCGGCACTGAAGGGGTGGAGTGGAGGGGGGGTCTGTCGGGCGGGGTGATATTTGAATAACAGTGATCTCGATGTCAGTTTATTCCAGCTCAGTTTCAGACGGGAAAGGTACGCTCGTTGCCTCCGCGGGTAACAGATATCATATCCCCAGCGTCGAGAAATAAACCCTCTTTTCGTCGCCCCGGCCGTCTTTCAGTGTGTGCTTGTGTATGTGTGTTTGTTGCCTTGTTTCAGGGTTGGGCTCGAGCTGTGAGTCTCTCCTCCGCCTCTCCCTGCTGCTGACCCCACCCTGCGTCTCCACCCCTTTACTGTGTCAATCAGAGCCGCCGTATGTGTGTAAGAAGCCGAACCAGCAGCGCCACTGCGATCACAGTATTTTATTATCATCCTCACTACCCTCATGTTCATATTGCGCCGTACAGTTAGCGTCATCTCACAAACATTTCACCTCACCCAATGACGTCAAGTTGCACCGGATGTTATGAGCTGGTCAATTTTTTAAATTAAACGTAAATTAAAGTTATGTTCAACAAATTAGATGAGTTTCGCCCACCCAGATACAGTAAAAAAAACACCCCCCACTGTTTAAACATTCCTTACCGTTTGAAGACATGATTTGCTTAAACTTAATAGTGTCAACAGGTTTCTGTGTTTTGTGAGGTTTTGGGGTGGGGTACAGCTTTAATGTTCTAAAATTTTTTAAACCATTGCATCCATACAAGGGCAGTAATATACGTGATGTTTGTTTACTTGCGACAGTCATGGAGATACTTGTAAATAAGGTAGCAAAATATGAAAACTTTGCTTTAGTGACGTCCAGGGAGACTTGTGAGCAACAAGAAACTTGCTTGAGAGGCTATGGTTAAGAAGTATGGGGTTATGTGAATTGAAAGGTGACAAATGGTGACTTAAAATCGTGCCTGCATTTGAGAATCGAATATAAAATAATTAACAGCCTAGCCAATACATTGTTTGAATGGTTTTCAACTACATTTCCCATCATCCTTCAAAATAGCATTACTTCCGGTTATAACGGGAAATCCAAACAAAACAGGAAACATGGAGTGGCAAGGGACAGAACAATAAAGCGCAATAGAATATAACCCACTATACGTGTTCTTTCGCTATTTTAAGACGCTGGTATGTAATCCTTGTCGCATGTTTAAGAATAACAAATTTTACCTATGGGTTCCGGCATTGCTGTCGGATTAAATATAGTCGTTACCGATCCGTTTTGTAATATCAACCACTTAGCAAAGCAGTTGTTGCATTGTTTAAATCTGGTATTTTTGCATATTATGACACAATTGTTATATGTCTCAATTCTATATTTCTATAACACCGTTCCTATTAAACATGCGTCATCTTAGGCTAAAGTGCTATAATTGAATGAACCCTCCATTGATAATTCTCATCGCCTTAGGTGGTTGAATTAACTACGTTGCCCATAATCCTTTTAACCCGCCTTTACGTCCTATTGAAACCGGAAGTTAGAGAACAATGGCAAACATGGGGCAATAAGGCGCAAAGACACATTTTACCGCGATTATAATGGTTAGTGAAAGATTCCTACGCATGCATGGCATTTGTTATAGTCATCCCACTTCGTCGCATGTAAAAAGAATAACAAATTTTACTCACGGATTGCGGGTTTAGTGTCGGGTCAAATATAGTCGGCACTCTCCCCTCCTTTAATAAGAGCTTACTAGCAAAGCCAGCATTAAATTGTAATAGGTTCACAAAAGAGTCTCGACTAAAATGTGCGGAACAAATTGTCAAGGTCGGACTATAACGATCAGGAACCTCAGTAAAGAGAAACTTCAGCCACTCGTTTCTTAAGTTTGGGTTCCTGGGAAGGGTGTGCAGTGATGCAGGTTCTATCCTACAGCCAGGAATGGCGCATCGTTTGATAGTTTTCCCCCACATCTAGTTAAAGACTGAAATAAAAGTACTTTCTGCTGGCGTTTAGGAATTACATGTCCACCTTATAGCATGGCTGGGTGGCCCATACATGTGGGCGATAATATGTTAATGTGCTCATGGCTGTGACGTCAATACCATGACGATTTTGAATGACCTGTTTATGCAATGTTCAAGTTCTTTTATTAGAATTAAGCGATTCGTGTTATTAATTGTCGATTTATTTATGCGACAATTTCTAAAAATATAAAACGGCGCATGTCAAACTCAGAATATATGTTGAGTGATGTAGGCAATAAACTTAACGGGGTAAATGTTGTAATTTGTTTGTTTTTTATGACCATTTTAGTCATAGATAGATTGTATGTATTTATATGTATTGAAATTAATCACTCGTGTTTATTTGTACGTTTATTCGTTCTCGTGGATAGCGAATTAAACTACATTTACCACAATCCGTTTAACCTTCGTTTACTTCCGGTTTGAACAGGACGCCTGGGAAACATGAAGCGGTAATGACACGTTCGTTAGTTTATACCAGACAATATTCTTACGTATTATTATGTTTTATATATTATATGTTTTTTCAGGATTACTCGTCTTACCTGCGAGGATGCACCCATCCTGGAAGAACAGGAAACAGAGGGCCAGAGACAACTACACAATCTGCTGCTACAGCAGCTAGACACCGATGTGGATATTGACCGGTTAGCTAAGCTGTAGATGTATACTTGACTTTGGTGTCATAACCACTGACATTGAGAGACTGTAAAACATAACACTGTAGCAGACATTGACAGGGTTGAATAACTGAAATGTTTTGGCCTTTTTATTTACAATAGTATATTTTAAATTTAGAATAAAATATAGATGGCTAAAAGAAGCTAAATTATAAGTAGATGCCACTAAACGTTTATAATATTATTTAATACTGTATTATGTTTACAACCCTTTAAACAAATGCATTCATGATGTTCTATTCTAATATGTATTTGTTGTAGGTATGTGGCTAAGAAGAAATGCTTTGCTCCAGCAGCAGTATACAAGCCCTTTGGGGAGCAGGCAGCTGGCGTCCGCAGTCTGTCCCAGTTCCAGGCCCTGCAGGATGGGGATCAGGAACTAGCTGCTCTGAGGGAGCTGGGTCTCACGGATGCTGAAATAGAGCTGTGGAGGTGCAGGGACCTGCCAGAGAGCTTGTGGAAGGTCTGAATTACACACAGTCTATCTTATAATCCTATAATATCTTATAATACATAACATTCTATGAATACTGTGCCTTTAGGAACAATGGCAATGAATAAACTCAATGAATGCCTTTTAATGTGAAATTAGGTTTACCATATTTAATGTTTTGTGTTCACCATTTTGTCAGGACAGAGGGGTCTGTGTGGCCCCCGAGGCGAGGAATCAGCGCCTGCAGGCTATCCGGGATAAAATGGCAGCACACTCAGAGCTGTTGTCCCGACCCCAGCGGTTCTCAAGCAGTCAGCCGCTGTCCCGCAGAGAGATGGAGATAGAGAAAGCTCTCTTTCGTGGCACTGACCGCTGCAGCTTCCTCACATCCCTTTATCATCAAGGTTAGGAGAATTTAAATCTAACCACACTTACCTGTAGCCATCACTGTTCATATTAAATTTCCTTGTCTATTCCTAGTGGAAGAATCACATGTCAGCCAACAGGGGGCGACATGTACCAACGCAATGGACGTTTTCTATGAAGACTTACTTAAAGATCACAACAGAAACTCTGATACCTCAGAGAAATCAGGATCTTGCACTGAACCAACTGATCCAATTTGCTCTGATACCGACCAATCACCAGCTCACATAGTCAGTGGTTCAAGCCCATACAAAGATGACCACACACACTCTCAATCAGAACCAGCGTCGGACACAGTCGACCAACCACAGCCCCAACAAAAATGTGTCGCACCGAGGACAATGACAGTTAGCCAGTCCATTGGTACAATAAATTCTGCTTTGGCCCAAGGACATGATGGACCAGTTACAATCAGTGGAAGAATAGAGGAAATTACAGATGAAGAGATTAGAAACAATCGGGAAACGGAAGACGGGATCAGGAATATTTCACGTTTCAGGAACTACCAGAAAGGGAAGCCATCTAATGTAAGCACTGATAACACTGTTGTGTTGTTAATATGCACATACATAGTCTATAGTTTATACACTACACTTATTACTTCACTGTTACTTGTTTGTTGTATGTATGTGGCATTCAGTGGGAACAGCAAAGTGAGGTCTTCATTGCACAGGGAAACTTGGTTTCCTCACTGTGCATATGGCAACAAACACCTGAATAATAAGGCTTTTAAAAGTTACAAAAAGCAATTTTACAAAATTATTTTTAACCATAGTTTTATGTTAGAGAATTCTTTGTGTTTGTTATAGAAGTTGTAGGTTACTGTAATCATATTTATTGTTATAAGGCCAGGCTCAATTTCTAGTATAAACTTGTTTGGAGCTGAGTTTTATTATATTAAACTAGGCCACAAAGTCAGACCACTTAAATTGTAAAATCTGACAGAAACATTCTTGTCCTGGTTTCATGTGTAGGTGCTGTGTGTGAAGAACATGAGTCCACGTGCGTCATTGGCTCAGCTGGTGTCTCTCTTCTCAAGGTTTCAGAAAGATGGAGCACAGCCCATAGTGTACCGCCTACTGACTGGCCGACTCAAGGGACAAGCTTTCATTACGTTCTCTGGTAAGAGAAAGGGGTTGTAAAATGTGTGTTCCAATTCTAGTTCTAAAATTAAACCAAATGTTTCATTTAATTTAATAAACTGAATTACAAACAAACCACCACAAGCAAAGGTCACTTAGAAATTTATAGTTTTAAATACACTGTTTTAGTGTAGTAAACTGTTTTAGTGTATTAAACAGATTTGTTGTCATATTGTCAATTTGTATTTGTTTAACTGTATAAGTCATTAACTGTATTTTGGGTTTCACAGATGTAGAAAGTGCCCAGGCAGCTCTGGATCTGATTAATGGATACAGGCTACTTGATAAACCTTTGATTATAGAGTTTGGCCGGAATAAAAGTGAAGAGAGCAATGCAAAGACTGATGGATCTTCTGTTGAGCCCAACACCACTTCAGATCAAAAGGACACGCAGTCGTGAAGTGAAAATAAATAAAAATAAAGTGTTTATTTTGGGACAATGTTCCAAACATCTCTGTTTGTTTTTGAACCCGAAAAAAAGCTGACGAGATAAGTGTTATACTCCTGTGGACCAGAAGGTGGCATTCATTCCAATTAGGATCAACATTTATAATGTTTGTATGTTTTTGTATTACAGTGTTGTTTGTTGGCGTGTGTATAAGCTCAGCATAGTTTATACTAATATCATATCGTTGGTAGTCAATGAATCCTACTAACGCAGTTCCCAGCAAAACAACATCTTTCCCATGCAGTCACTTAATAAAGTCAAAGTAAAATCATTTCAGTGATGTCATTGTTATCATATTAAAATGAAAACCCTGTTTAAGTATTTTCACAATTTAAAATGAAAGTGCTTAACTTTTGGGCAGTTGTTTCTGTTAAGAGAATGTTGATGCCTAAACAAACATGTTCTTTCTGTGGTGTGTTATTGCAAGTTTATTACAAACAATACATTTTTAATGTCTCAGTTTATGTTTCAGCACTACATTAACATAAAATATGTTACTTGGATCATCTACAAAACTGATCATACTGAGTCTCTCAGACTCACTCTAAGCACAAAAGTTTATTTGTGACCTTTTGATCAATCCACTCTATATCAATTTGGGTACCTGTTAAAATCATGACCAGGTTTTATGTCTCTTGCTGATACACAACACAGTTTTTGTGGTGCATATGAATAGTCATAAAGTAATACAGTAATACTTGAGTTCTATGCACTGGTTTATATATATATATATATATATAAACCACATTGTACATACTTTGTTCATGACTTACATGTTTCTACAATATTATTTGTACACGCTATGCTTATCTAAATGATAGGTGACTGATGTACAATGATTGGAATGTTCGCACCAGGATCTGCACTGGGTCACAGTGAGGTCTCACCGGTCAGGGGTGAAACATGAAGGTGCTTTGGTGGGAACGGTGATATTTGGACACAGAATGAGGTGTCAGTCAGAAGAGAGAGCAGAGGAGTGTGTCTACAAAAGCGTGAGGACTGGTGACATCAACAAGCTCAAAGGAGCTTAAGGTGTTGCAATGCACACAATGCAGTGTAGTCTGAGCATGAACATTTATTCCCAAATCAGCACCTGTGAACTTTGACCTGTATGACCTAAACACAGAGGTGAACACACTAAAATATAAGTTACAGTACTAATTTATGCTATTTTATTTTACGTTACTGTTTTTTTTAACATTTACATTTGGTGAACCGTCATGGTAGTTTATATTTCTAACTAAAATCAGTTATAACATGTTATGGTATTTTAGAGTTTACCTCACATTTTTAGATTACTCAGAAAAACAACTTTAAAGGTTTTATTATAATAGCATAATTGAGACTTGAATAAATATAAATAAATACTTTCCTGTCTTCTTAAAAATTCCAAGAAATTTAAATTACATATAATATTGTTTAACCTTGTTGCACGAAAACAACATGATAGGAAGTGCACAGAAGAAATCATGGGTGTCATCTAACTCTTACTGTATTGCACTGGAATCAAAAGCTAATCATCTAGCCATATCATACACACACATGCTAAGATCCTATTATCTCATTACATTACCCTGCTGTTCCCACCTTGTCTCGCAGGAGCTCATTTGCAGAGGTGTGTGTGGATGACACCCTCCCTCGCACCTCCATGGACACACTTCTCCCACCTCCCCGCTCCTCTGTTTTCTCCACACTACCACCAACATACACACAGTACATGTACCAGGTTCCCACAACAGCACCTGTCAATGCGTAACCTCTCAACTAGACATGAACTGACCCCACTTCAACCTCTGATAATAAACACTTATTAGAGCTGTTTTCCCATTACTGCTCATCCAATTAAATGCTTATAACTTTTATACAAAACTTTTGACACTGTAGTGTTTGTGCTGCAGGCAGGCATGATATCTTAGAGAGGTGTCTTGGCACCAGAATATTATATAAGCTTTGAGATGAGCTAATTTCCCTTGGCTTGTATGCAATGCACTAGCTTTACATTATGGACACCCTAGCAACTACTTGGAAAGAAATGTTGCAGTATCCACAAACAACACCCTGGAAATGCCCTAGAAACCAATTTGAATACTTTAGTTAATACTTTGTATTGTGTATAATATCACGGTGGCACTAATACAATGGTTTATGCACTGCAAGACTCACATTTTTAAATTATTTACAAAGATGTAAATATCTAGTTGTACTTTTCAAGCAATTAATGACAACAACAATCAAGAAGGTTAGACAGAAACCAAACGGAACTAAACTAAGCTAAATAAATATTCTGGTAGGAGGATGCATATTATTAGGTGACCCTGTAATACACAAAGGTCTGTTGCTACATATACAAATATATATATTTTGGCAGACGCTTTTATCCAAAGCGACACATAGTGAATTCAATATATACATATTATTTTCTTATCAGGGTTTTGTAAATGTATTTTGTAAATGCATGTATCTTTACATGCGTATAGTTTGATGGGGGTCAGCGTCCAGGTCAAGGTTTGCGTACGAGGTGCTGGTGTGGGAATAACGTTTTGACCTGGGCATGTGTATCTGAGCAGAAAGTGAGCAGAACCGTGATGATCTGCAGTGTGAGGGCTGGTGTCACCTCAACACCTCTGCAGATAAGAAAGGAGGTGTGAGGAGCGCAGGAGTGAACAGGGTCACTGGACGGTCATTGGTTAATGCAGTACTGGTCTGTTAACCTTTTACACAATGATAGACATCATAAATAATCATAAATGCAATTATGATACAAGGATTGTACCTGGTTGTGTTGGCCGCATTATACAATATATAGTTCTCTTTTGTTACACTGTTCCTTTTAAATTAGCAGAGATGTGAAGTATATAAGTGTTAATTACAGTCCAACACTTAGCATGACATTCAAGGAGCAGTAATTTAATTAAATTAGGATGTATAGCAGAGCTATAACAATTACACAATGAATAAAGCCCCTAATGACACTAGATAACAGCAAACATCATGGTCAGATAGTCAAATTAATTTAAGTACATTTGCAAAGAAGACATGGTCTCCTCCAACACATTACATTAGACTGTTTCATTTAAAGCAATTTACAGTATGTTCATTACCATATGTGTGTTTTCTGGGAACCAAACCCACAAACTTTTGTGCTGCAATGCTTAATGTATACACAATGTATACATTGTTTATTTTGTCACAGATAAGTGGGGCATCCTATCATTGTATTTGGACCAAATGCAATATATATACACACACCATATAGTCTCCCCTGCATTTATTCAAAGAAATAATTGTTTTTAGTTCACTAATATTCTTGGTATGTAGTCATTTGTACAAGAAATTATGCACATAAAATACACATTTTCCACACTAATACTCCTGGCACAAGGCTTTATGGGTGTGTTTTTTAGTTCCAATAATGTTGGAGATGTACATGGAAAATAAAAATGGGCTGCTCCCTCTCAAAAATAGTGATAACTTTGAGCTCTGGCCAAACTTAATATCTTTTAACTTAAAATCTATGCTGGTATGTTGAACTAGTATTTTAAATAGCCTTAATTTCTAAAATTACATAAATATTAAACTATATAACTACAATTCTGACAGAAACTGTTCTGATTCAGAGGCAGGTTTAAAGCTGGGTCGGTGTGTATTTGTGTGTAGGTGCTGGTGTGGGAACAGGCATGCAGATTCTGGTAATTGGGTGCCAGCAGACAGAGCAGAGGAGGGTGAGAGAAGTGTGTCGATGGAGGTGTGAGGGCTGGTGCCTCCACACACACCTCCACAAATGAGCAGAGGTGTGATGCTGAAGCGAGTATGAAGGTCTCTGATACTCTGACTGACCAGGAGTACAGGTCAATCCCATAAAAAAAGATCAATGCAAACATATCATTTCATTATGGGTACCGGTAGTTACCACAGTATGTGAGCAAAATCTACTAATTTTTCACCCTCCACATCTAGATTTTAAAAATATAAAGTATGCTAGAGCAGTTTAATAGCTTACAAAGGCTTACTAAAGGGATATTAAAAAAGCCAACATTTATCCTCTTATTCGTAATTTTTTTTTTCTTAAGTGAAACACAAAATGAGAAACCAGTGTCTGTCAGACGCAGTAAGTACAGTACAGTACGTACTTTCCAAGCATGAACTTATTCCAGTAAAAATAAGTGTTCTTAAGCACAGCATGTGTGTGCTGCTTAAAATAGTGATGTGCAATTCTTCTATATTTAACAGAAATGCTCTAAAGGGGACAGCCACAGTTATCATTGCTGATTTCAATCCTAGCCAATCAATCTGATTGGACGATGAGCCCTTTATGTCACATGACCAGTTTGAATGGCTATGCCACTGGCTACAATTCATGTTGTCTATGCTGTTTTTTACTACTAAGGTTTCCAATGAATTTAATTCTCATCTCATTTTTTAGTTCTCATGAAATGAAGTGCCCTCTAAAGGTTGAAGGGTTTTTTATAAGGACTCTTTCATATTCAAAGTATGAATCTGAGTGATGCATATCAGGCTGGGTCAGATTTGAGTGAGAATAATGGTGCTGATGTGGGAACACTGATGTTGGTCCTGGCACATGAGAAGAAGCAGAGAGGGTGAGAGAAGTGGATCCATGAAGGTGTGAGGGCTGGTGCCATCCACACACACCTCCTCAAATGAGCAGAGGTGTGAGGCTTGTGTAGAAGTGAGAAAGGCTGGGTCACTGGAAAACAACAATACACTACTATAGACACTATGACCCTAAACTGAGGTCACAGAGAGATGTGGTGTGTAATTTTCAAAGTTAAAGTTAAAATGATGACTTGAATTGACTTGATTTTATCCAAACTTAATATACAGAGAATCCCAATACAAAGAAAGCTATAATTAAACTACTACTAGTTTCATTTTCTATTTGAATCATGAATATTACTGTATAATATTTCTGAATATAATACAATATTCCTATCAGTAAAAGTAAGTTAATAAATCTCATTTGTGAGGCAATTTCATTGTAGCTCATTTTAAATGAAACCTTTAAACATTCCACTCAGGTTTAAGGGAGACACACATCAGTAGGTTAGGAAATTGCTCTAAATTACTTGCCATGAGTAAAAACACACTGGGCTATAAAGGCAATGATGCTTGCAAAACACACTTAAGCTATAGTTGCAATTACATTCCTTGTTGCACTAAAATAAAATTTCTTTATAATAAAAATGCTCTAATTGTGAATAAAGTCTGAACAGAAAGCTAATCTTGCTTCTTAACTGGTTAAAAATCAGGTAAAGCAAGTTAAGGAATACTTTGTCATAACAAATTCAGTTTTGGTTAAAACAAATTCACATAACACTTTCTTAAATTGAACACCATGTAGAAAAATATGGTGCTGATAGTTAGAAAGGGAAAAAGTAAGTGTAAAAATGTATTAAATAGTTTGCCCTTTGCCACTTGAAATATATAATGCAAATTAATACTAGTTTTGGGACTCAATTGGCAAGTATTTAGATATTATTGAAAGATATTTATCTCAAGATTATACCTATAAATAGCACAACACAAGTGAAATTAAGACACTTAAAATATTTTCCTAGAAAAATGTCCTCCTTAATAATCCACTACAGTGTATTTTGGCATTTATAACAGTGCCATGATCTTAATGATTGAAGAATGAAGTTAATCTTGGCCTCAGGGAAGGGTTGAGGGCTGGTCACTGCATTGCTAAAATATTTAAAAACCATCTAACTTAATCAATGTTGTTTTGTAAAGATTGTGTTGATTTAAAGAAAACACAATTGTCAGGCATGGAGAGCTGTGGGCTGGTGGTTACCAACATTCCTGACAATGGGGGAGAAGGTTTTTAAGAGCTCTTAGTGGCAGGGGGTTTCCAAGTCACTGAGATCAGCAAATGTTAAAACAGACTAGGACTAGACAGACCCCCATAACCATAACACTCCTCAATAAACAGAATAAACAGCACACCTCTCATTATCTATCTATCTATCTATCTATCTATCTATCTATCTATCTATCTATCTATCTATCTATCTAATAAGTAAGTCTGTCCAATCTTCTAACGTTTCTAATGTAATGACTATTAACTACATTTGCTCTACATCAATTAATCATCGCATTATCTAACTGTACGTGTTTAAAAAATAGCACGTCGCTATCTCGCATTGTCCATTTGTGCCTTTTGCCTGACGCTAGTAAGTTTGCTGCTCTATAGGAGGTCAGAACGACGCAGTCTCGCAAATTTGCTTCTCCAAACGGAGCGGTGGAGTCTATCAAGCCCCCATTAGGACCTCATTAAAATAGCTTAGTGAGATATTTTGCACCCTTTTTAACGGGCTGAAGTGCGAACGCGTGCTTTCATTCAAACGGCGCTTGAGGCGCTTTGACTGACCTGGGGTCGGTTTTTTGGTGTCTCTATTAAGTGTATAGGTTAAGAACTGTCTTCAAATTAGTGGCTGTAGTCAGTATTAAAAAGCATCAATAAATAAAAAGGGACATCAGAACAACATCGTTAAAAAGTACAATATAAGCACTTGGGCATTTAAAAGCTATAGGCCTTAGTTAATATATGTTAAAACACATGCATATACTTTTTGCTATTTATATATATGACTAACTCGGAGTTTAACAAGTAGTTTGAGGTTTCACATTTGTGTGAAATATAGGACAATAAAGAAACACATTTTTGCCCTACATTATACTTGTAAATGCCAAAAACCCCAAAACGCACATGATCGAAATTTATAGAAGCAATCCTATTTAAATGAACGAGTTAACAGATTGTGTACATACTGTGTTAATTTTCCAACTTTGGCCAATAGTATTGCTTATTATTTTATAATAGTATTTTCATTCTGACTTTTTGTTTGTATGTTCGATGATCATGGCTGCAAAGTTGTTAATTTAATGTAGCCTCAAAACCTAGCAACCAACTAACGACATTATATATGGCCCCATTCCTGTGTCGCCCCCCGGCGTCTTTTTTCACAGATGGTGTGCAAGTTTGCCCCTCTGTGTTGTTCTAATAACCTTGGGGTACCAGATTTCTCACCATCACGCTGGGGCGCACTGTTTATACAACTGGAGAAGCCTTCACACCAAAATGTCTATAGCAGCCTCTATCCCAATCATTTGGCAAACATGATTGCCTCCTTTAAACCCCCCTTCCTAAAAAAACTTAAGTCATTTGGCTTTAGCACCACCGCTCTTCCCCGCCCCTCCAGCTCCCGCTTTATATAAACCCCGAGAACGACTCGGCTTCATTCATTTCTTTCCCTGCGGAGGACAACAACTCGTCCGTATCCACCAGCTACAGGATCATCGCCCGAAAATATTCTAACCAGGACAATTTGGGACTATCACCCCACAAAAAGAAAAATGAATGCTCTATGCGTTACCGCTCCTCTTTCTAATGCTAGAAACACTGAAATCCAGCAGTCAAATAGCAGGTAAGCATTATGTACTTCATCATTCCTTCTTGAATAGCCTAATGGTAATAGCGAGTCATTGTACGTGTATTTATTGCAATTCATAAGTTAAAAATACTAGGTGACAATAAGTAGCGAAATAATATAAAATGCCCCCGACGATTAGCGTTTTCTGAAATATTAAATATTAGCCTATTGATTGTGATCCTATTGGTGCTAATGTATCGGAGATTTAGAGTTTAGTGTTTATTAGTCTCTTTATTATTTATTTATTTTATGCAACCTTGGCAAATGTTTTGCTTTGCTAAAAGGTGTTAAATGCGCAGCTGAATTTTACAGTCGTTTGATTGACACTGACAATTTTGCTGGTGTGTTTTTACAGCCCAGCTTCCCTGTGGAGACCGTGGCTCGTGACCGGAAAGGATGCACCGACAGAATGCAGGAGAGTCAGACTGGCTTGTGTAAGTTTTTCCACCACTTAAGTTATACCAATATTTCAATGGATCTAAGCTATTGACTAAGCTATTAAAACACCAGAAAAACTTAACATAATGGACTATGCTTGTAATCAGCTTGTAACTTATCAGGCTATAGTTAATTCACCTATAATTCACAACAGTGCTGGGGTGAATAGGCAAAATTTACCATTGACACTTTGTAAATTTTAATTTAATTTGACTCACACAGATCAGTAGGAGAGTAGGTAGACAGAGTCAGTAGGTAACTTTAAAGTGTCAGACAGGCATGTGGTGAGCATTAGACTCCCTGTGCCTGAACATAAGGTGTGACTGTCAAGCTGTTTCATTGACTCAGAGCCACCCAGTGACGCAAAGGCAAAGCGAGGCAGAAAGCAACTGTAGCACCAGAGACACTCTGCCATATGGCACCACTGTCTGAGTGTGAACGCTGAGTCTGTGCCCAGAGACGAGGTGTAGGAAAAAACAGCTCCCAGAGAGCAAGCACTTGCTTGCCAAGATTTAAGTAGACACCTCTAGGTTTGGGGAGGCAGTTGAAGTCAGTTTCCCACAAACACTTTAGCCTGACACCCTCCATGTCACAGCTTTCACATCCTGCCCTGGGTGTTATACACCCACGAAGCTGGCAGTGATATCACCTCATAAACACCGGACAGAAAGCATTGTTTGATGGTTTGTGTTTTGTACATGTGGTCTTACAATGTTTTCTCACTCTTTACAGCCTTACTCCAGGCCAGCAGTACCCAGTAACACTACAACAGATGGCAAAACACAGTCTTTCCAGCACCCTGTCAGGTCAGTTGAGTAATAGTTTTGTAACATGATTTTTTTTGAGCCTTTAAACCCTAATCCTTAATAAATAAAGCTTACTATATATGGTGACTTATTTTCTCATCAAAACTCATTTACACCCAATGTTTGTACTGAATTTAAAGACTGAGATCAGAAAAAGATGTAATATAACACTTAAGTAACAATCTTTCTTTGTATTTTAGGCTTTACTGGCCCAGATCAAAGTCCTTTGACTACCTTTTCAGCGATGGTGAAGCTCTGCTCAGAAATTTCCCTGTACAGGCTACCATCAGCTTCTATGATGAGTCAGACAGCGAAGAGGAGGACAGCTGTGAGGAAGATGAAGACAGCGACACAGAGGAGTGTGTTAAAATGAACGCTCACTTCACCAGTTATAACTGAGCCTGCAGATTCTGTGTAGCTGAACATTCTGTGACTTTGACTAGCGCAGGGGAGACGTTTATAAATGTAATTTAAACACTGGATAATACCACATCATGCTCTATTAGAGGAATCACTGCATCAGTAATTCAGTGTACATGCCATCTATTTCAACATTCAAAGCACAACCAGGATGATTTTTTTAAACTTTATTGTATTTTCAAGCCAGAACATGCAAAGAAAACCTTTCCTCAGAACTGATAAGTCCTGCATAAAAATAATTCCTGCCTGGAACAGCAGAATGCATTCCCACATTGGGAAGAGTTGTTTCAGAGCTATCTCAGGGTTCCTGCCATCTTTGTACATAAAATTCTATTTGTATTCTATTTCTCATGCTTAAATTATGCTGTATGTACATATATTGTATGTATATATGTATTTATGCCAGATTTTCTACTTTTGTACTAGTGATTTAAAATAAAATATATTTAAATGAGTGTTAGCCATGGGCATTTCTTTGGTTAAGTTTTGTCTTATGCAAGATTATCTTTGATAGATGTCTTTTTTTAGTTTACTCATTTCCCTTTGATGTTGTCAGATTATCTGTGGGCTAGAAAGGGTCTGCTGTTTGTTCAGGTTGCAGACAAAAGAGATGTGATAAAGGACAATGACAATGCCCTCCTAAGAATGTGTGTTGTTTAAGAATTGACCTGACCTGTTTGTTGTATTCCTCTGTGAATAGATAAGTGAAAGAAAAAGCATTGCCTTACAAAAGACCAATTGACAGCCAATATTTAGTATGTTTAGCACTGCCTAAGCGTAATGAATAATCATTTGTTGTTTTTAAAACAGTGTGACTTGATATTTATTTATTTTAAATCACACCATTGTGCTATATAATTTCCAGCAAAGAAAGAGTGAAATAGGAGCGGTTTAGAATTATGGGTAATGCTGTTTTTTAACTCAAGGCGTGGCATTGCAAACGACCCCGACTCTATTTCAACTTAATGCTGTTTCTTTAATAAAACATTACTTTCTGTGTTTGTTCCATGTCCACACCGAACAAAAGAATACATTATAGTCTAAGCACAAATACGACAATTCTTCAAATAACCTCGGTGGGCTGAATACGTGTTCACATACAGACTACAGTACCCAGTTTATTTCCCCCCACTCCCCACGTAGCTACGACTGCGTGTACGTAATCATCACTAGAATTCTATTGGACGTTCAGGGGGAATCCGTGGTTTCTATTGGTCCATCTGCGTGTCAGTCAAAACGCGTCTGTGACTCATGTGGGTGCTGCCTTGTTGGAAACAGGGATGGAATGGACCAGTAATTGCAACGTCCTGGAAGGTAGGCTTTATTATTCATTCATTTGTGTCTTCTGTAAAGTTAGGGTTATGCACAGTTGTTTTCTATTAGTTCTAAGATATCTAAAACCATCACAGGCATGAACCAAAGCCATCGACGCGTTTTGTAAATGTGCATCTGTGATCACACGGAGACTGTAGTCAGCTGTTTACGCTGACAATATGTGTGATTAATATTTTATTTGCTTTTAAGGAAGCTAGGCGGCTGTAGGAATTGTAATAACAGGAGGTTATTTTCCCGATTTTTCTCAAAGCCTATAGCACACTTTTTCAAACAGAGGGAAATCAACAGCTTATTTATTATTCGACAAAATGACATATGCTGTAATGTTTACGATGTCTTGTTATTTGTTAAAGAGAGAAATAATGGTTACCTGATTATTATGTGCAGTTTTAGGACATTATTTTTGTCAGTTGTGTAAAGCGATAGTAACTAGTAAATTAAATGAACTTGTTAAGCAGTGAGCCAGAATGATATAAATTTAGCTCGTGCATCTCTCTATCTACCCGCTCCGTTTCTATGGGAACTGCCTCCCCCGCCCCTCCTCCATCCCGGGTCCTATCAGTCCTATCTTATACGTGCAATAGGTAACATAGATTTAAAGGCTGACGTGAGCTTGCAGATGTCTTCTATGTTTTGTGGGTTGAGTTTCAGATAAAAGCATGTTATACTTCTAATAAGATTTTAAAATAAGGTCATTGTGGGCAAAGCCATTGTCCTGGTTTTAAGGCTGTATATATTTAATTATTACAGTTAATTTGTTGTTTTGTTTTCCTGTGGCCACAGATCAATTGATAATAATATGACCATGATGAGATATGACCATTAACAAATTATAGGGACAAAAGACAACGTTTGCATTAGTATTTTGTTTTCTCTTCCCTCCAGGTCAAAACTTCTCAGATTAAGTTCTTTAGTGGTAGCATGGCAGCAGGTAAGGACTTTATAATGCATATTTACACGATGTAATAAAATCAATCTGTTGTTCTGTAAGATACAATCCTCTGATTTCTGTCTGTGGCCCAAAAATAGCCTAGTAAGTCTTGACATGATTTATTAAATGACTTAAACCTTGATGTGATAGATGATGTGTCACGACTTTTTGGGTTCTTGTCGATCCTCAGTCCTTCAACTGTGCTGCACTTACTTTAGCTTATTATTTAATTATTGATTTTTATTATTAATTTAATTATTGTGACAATGGCTAAACATTTTATAAGAGTAATTAAACAATTTAATGGACATGTCATAGAGTGTAATTATTTAACAAAATGTATGTATTGAAAACGTGCACTACATATAAACACACACAGAAAAAAACACAGAACGATTTGTAGTTTGCTGAAAACTATTCCCCCCAAGTACCAAATAAGGATGTCTTTCTGTCTTTCAGCGTTCCTAGATGGGAAGGATGCAAACTCTCTCCTCAAACGTTTTCCACGGGCAAATGGCTTCCTGGAGGAGTTTCGGCAGGGCAACATTGAGAGGGAGTGTTCTGAGGAGAGCTGCAGCTTTGAGGAGGCCAATGAAGTGTTTGAAAACAAGGAGCAAACGGTAAATTCTGCTTTAATTTCTCTGGAGTCTCTGATGGCACAGACTATTCTCCACATAAAATAACAGACATGTACCAAAATCACATGCTAAATGCAAAAATGTCAATCTATACATATACTATATACAAAACCATTCACTAATGTATTCACTACAAACTAAACAAACACTATATGATGTCACATTTGCCAATGCATAAACTACCTAAACCTGATCTGATAGTTCAGACTGAAAAACATGCCAAAATCAGTTTTAATAGGATTTCAAACTAATATGAAAGTGGTTTAGATCAGGATTAATAGCAAGTAAACTAGGACTCAAAAAGTATAACCACTTACTGCAATTTAAATTCTGAGGCTTACCAGTACATTTAAATGACAGTTCTGACACAAATTTATTTGGTGTTTTCTGTATATCCATTTACAGAGATCGCTATGTCATTATTTAAAGAACAAACTGGGCACATTTTTTATGTTTGTCAGGAATTGTCTTTGTTTTAATAAATGGTAATAGGTTAGAAAAAGCTGCAAACCTGACCAGACTTAATAGTCAAAAGTCTGGCTTTGAGAGACATAGATCTTTGCTTATTGAAACCTTCTGTCATAGATGGAGTTCTGGAAGAACCGCAGCATCTATACAGTAAACAGCAATGCTGATTCACGCTCAGAGCGCCCGGACACTGTGTACATGGTTGTGCCACTACTGGGTGTGGTCCTTCTCATCATCATTGCACTCTTCCTTATCTGGCGCTGTCAACTGCAGAAAGCCACGCGACGGCGTCCTGCCTACACCCAGAATCGTTATCTTGCCAACCGAAACACCCGCAGCCTTCCTCGCATCCTGGTGCACCGTGACCCGCCTTCGCATTCAGAGACCTCTCATGCCAACGACAGGCCTAGTGTGGTGGTCAGTGGTGTGGAGAGGGGTGGAGCTTCCGTCACAACCCAGGATGCCCATCATCACTCTAACCACACCCAGAACAATCGCTCCCTGTACGTACAAGATTCATCTTTGTCTGTGGCATCCCACTTGTCTGGGGCCACCCCACCACCCTCTTATGAGGAAGTTACAGGTCACTTAGAGAGCAGCAGCGATGAGACTACTGCCCCCTACAGCGATCCTCCACCCAAATATGAGGAGATTGTTCTAGAAAAGTGAGAGAATAGAGATGCAAAAAGGTATGTCCACCAACCGTTAGGGAACATTTGTTGTGATGCACTAGTTCCCAAGCACTTATCCTAATGTGGGTCTCACTCAAAACAGAGTGTGCAAGTTATGTATTTGACCTCCAAGCGGTTGCCTTGTGTTGTCGGTCAGTAGGTGGGCTGCACATGCTTGTTTTTATAAACTCATATCCCCAGAGTTCTTCTTAGGGTCGCTTTATGCAAGGGGTCCGTTAGACCTCTGCCTTCACATATGTTTGTACAACAAAAATCTTCATTCTGTGCACCTTTACACTTCGGTTTTGAGCTGTCACAGCACAATGCATGGTTCACAGCTGCTACCCTTGAGAAGGTAATTGTCTAAAATCAGGAGGAGATGTATCCCTTACAGGGAGTTGCCAAGTTCCTGTGTGCAGTATCGCAATTGCATTGGCAACGAAGTCGAGTATCAAGGTTCAGAGTTTGCTAGCAAAAACAAGAACATTTGTGTTCAAGATGATGTGCCAAATCTTATTGGTATATTCTAGGAATTATAAGACTATATAAATACACAATGTAGGACACAAAATATTTCTAGATTCAGACTACTGTCAGTGTGTGCTGTGCTTCTCACGTGTTTATAAAGTCATTTCATAGGCTGTGTTGATTTCCTTGACGTTGAGTCCAGCAACACAGAAATGTAAACAAAGCCCTGTGAATTCTTATACCAGCATTATCTCTAAAACCATGGCAACAGAGATTTCCTCAGAATTATTAATACACGTGTAGATTGTAACCAACCCTGACAAGTAGAAAAAATACATACATGTGAAATGCGAAGATTGTTATTTGTGAAAATGCACTCTCACGTATGCACACAATTTGCTTGTTTACAGACATGTACACTGAAATATAAACAGAATGTAAGGCGCATATTTTATGTTCTACACCTCTGATAACAAAAACTCAATATAGGCCTTAGATACTTGTAAAAATCATCACTAAATCAAGCTGTCTGCTTAGCAGTTATTAACTGCTGGTGAATTTCTGAATTTATTGAGAGATTTTACCTCAAATGCTGTGCTCACACAATCACTTTCCCCAGACACAAAATGCACAAAAACCTACATTGGGGTCCCAGTTATGAATACTACAACATTCCAAGCCTTCAAATTCTTGTTTCATCCCCCCTTATCCCCAGACTGTTTACAATGTCTTTGTTACTCTTTGTTTTTATAACAGCTGAAAAACTGTGTGGATTTGTATAAAGCTTTCTGTGGCTTTTGACATCACCAGGTGCTATATTGTACTATAACGCTGCTTGTTTTCACCTTGTTTTACCCCTCACTGTCTGTGTGTGTTTGTGTGTGTGTGCACATCTATGTGATGTTTGGCTTATTATCAAAGTCTATAATATGCGACTGAATCATGTTTTCCCAGCTCAGGTTAAGCCAATGAACTGCCATCTTTGCAGTAAATGTGTAAATAATCTCTCACACTGCCAACCTATGATGTGTTGTTGTAACTGGGATGTGATGAGGTGTTAAAAAAGCAGTACAACTGACAGAGCCTTAACGTAATTGTGAAAACCACTGTATTACAAAACTAACACTAATTGTAAAGAGTTAGAACCTAAACCAAACACTTTTATCCAAACAATCAGAGGAAATGGCTTGAATATATAAACAAGCACATTATTTGAAGGATGGGTTGGGAAAACGGCTTTAACTGAGAGGACCTTGCATTTGCTTAAAGATGTTTGAAGATGGGACACTGTAGCTATATAGACAAACTGCTGACTCGGCTGTCTTATACACTGATGGAGCACCCAGTTCAGAAGTTTGCATTGATAATGACTGGCACAGATGCTGTCTAAAGGTTGATAGTGGAGACAACTCACCGCAGACCTGCAGTGTTGAGACCTGGGCTGCTGGTAGCCTTAGTGAATTGACAGTTAGAACTGTATGTAACACAAAAAAAGTTTCTGATGTAACACTTTGTCAAAGGTAGCATGAATTGGACATAATGTCCATTGTGGTTTATCTTTGGTTTTATTTTAGACTGAAAGAAACTTTTCTGTAAACAAATGTCTTAAGAAGTAAGTGTGTGTATGTGTTCACATGCCTGTTGCCAGCACCTATGAAGAATGTGCCACAAGAGCCGCAAGCTTTGGTTTATATGCTAAATACATTATTTAATGTATTATTTTAACATTACATGTTTTATATCCAATACCAAAATCATAGTTTTTCAACAAAGCCAAACTGCATGATTTTTCATCATTTATGATATGAGTTCTAAGTGTATGTTGTTTTTAAATTTATTTTTAAATAATTTTAATGATATATTTTAATGGTGGCTCTGTTTATCTCAATTCTGTATTACTGGTTAGACATGTTTTGATGTTAGACACATTTTATCAACATAAGAATTATGGTTATTGTAATTTAAAAATTATATAACACAATTGTATCTTGTGTATGTACTGTATCATATGTTCGTCATCATAGGCGTCATAAATATTTCTATACCAAGTGGATATAATGTACTATAATATCCATTTAGTAAAAGTATCAAATACATATTATCAGATGTGTGGCACACACCAGTCAATAGTAAACTAATGCATGAATTGTTTTTGTCATATTGGAAGTAATTGCTCATATAAAGCTTGAATATAGAACACAGCTCACTTTTTTAACGTTGGCTCCTTTTTTTTAAAAAAAAAAGGCTTGTTAAAGCATTACCTAGCAATGAATTATCTCACCCAAAGAAAATTTCAATATTTTGCTTTTCAGTTCTTATATGAAGTGTTAATTAAGACCATTGACTTTAAAAACTTTTAAAAATAGTTTTTGGAGTCTTCCATAAGAAACCTGCTTTTTCTTTCATAATTATTTTGAACAGAGCTTCCAATGAGATTTACATTATGTGTGTCTGGATTTGTTACAAGCGTGATTTTATGCTTATTCTAACATGTCATTGAATTTGTTTAAACAATAAACATCATGTCTGACTTCTTGCATTTAATCCAAAGTTGTGATTGTAGGTCACATATGTTTACATTTTGCTTAGAAATTAATATTGATAACATTTGAAGACAATTTGATCTTTTTTCACATTTTAAATTTGAATTGTAACTTTATCCTACCAAATGTATCCTACTAATTTTATCTGTCCTGTTCACAGTTTTACTTACAAGTTTTAAGTGCCAATTTACTTTTGTAAACATTAGTGTTCTTGGAAACATCTGCTAAAGAAGTAAATTACTGTAATTGTATGTATATCCTGTTTAGTTTACTAAAATGCGAAAAGTTAGTTTACTGTAATTCGTGCTTACAGAAATGAATTACAAATGATAGACCTGCCCCAAACTCACACTATTAGCTATTGGCTAACGCATAACTGCTTTATAATTTATTGAGCTATCACCAAAACAATTTTTTCATCGGGCACATATTGAAATAAGTCCTAATAAAGAATGCTTTAAACAGTTTTAAGTCCTGTAAGTTGCAGTAGCTGCTGTAATGAAGGGCACGCCACGCCTACTTTTCGCCTATGTCATGTGACGTCCTATACGTCAGTCGACGTGAGCTGACATAATACGGTGAGTTAAGCAGTTTGTTTAAAGTTTAAGAAGCTAAAGGATATAAATGCTTTTTAAGCAACTGGATAGCGTATCGTTAGTAGAGCAGACAGAGACCAGTCACGTATCTGGTTAGAGGAAGCGCAACTGCACTGTTCAGAACGAGCCCTGAACAGTTTACCATGTGGGAGTTAAAAAACGCGTCCCATGAACTTTCATCATCAGGTGTTTGTTGGTTTGTTCGAGTCGATTTACAGCTATATAAAATGTAAAAGGTGTTGTTGAGGCCTAGATTTATATCTGTCTTGACGACATAAGGTCAGGTGGATGATCTTGATTCGATCACAGGGTCACTGACCGCTAACTTTAAATTTACAACAGCATGCAAGCAGGTTATAACCAGAATATATGTGACGTTTTTGTAGTCATTTACACACGCCAACTAATGGTTATTGTATACTTTTATTTATTTTAGTACATTGTAGACTTTTGGCGTTTGTTTTGCTCACGTAAATCAGCTTAACCTTTGCTATTTGCTGGACAATGCATTCAGCCGTTGCATCCCATTATCCTCACTTACAGTTATATTTACCTTTATTCAAATCAAACGCAATGTTTACTGCTTATATTTAGCTGGTGCTGGGCTAGTTATGGCATCTCCGGGGTATTTTGGTGACGGTCCACCGATGCGTGATCGTGACCCGTACTTTACTGAAGTCATCAGCCAGAAGATGCGAGTGCCCGAGAGACTGAGGGTCGGTCCAGCGCGTCACATGCACGAAACTGCAGACCAGAGACACGAAGGGCTTCCTGCAACCTACAGCATGCACATACCAGACAAACTGGCCTTAACAGGTTAGCGCATTTACAGAGGGAGATTGAGGAAGTTATGCGTTGTTAACAACGAGAAATGTGCTGCAATGTCATGCAATGATCTTTAAACAGACGTTCCTGACCTAAGCCCACGGCCCCTCTTCTCCAAACACACGTCATCAACGTGGGACGTGCAGCATGGCTTCTGGGACAGGGAGGCATACATGAGAGACCCTGTTCAGGTAGTGCAATATGAAAAGAATGTGTGAGAGACAGTGAACTAAAGTTTAAAGTCTGAACAGTTATGGTGAAATCAAATGAGAGTAAAGGCCTATTCATTCACAAGCAAAATGAAGAAGAATGCTAATATTAAACCCTTCTGACAAAACTGATGTCATTATCCTTAAAGCTAAACTTAAGCCATCTGATAGTTTCATTATAGTACAGGGACATTCATAGTGTGGTATAATAATAGTTTATGGAACATTATTGAGGTGATAAGAAATAATAAAGTAGTGCTTTGACTTTCAATAAAATGCTAGGAAAGTCAAGTTTATGTAGCGATTCTGGAGGCTGTACAATTTATTTCAGCTCTTTGTCCTCGTGTACAGAGTCCATTACGTAGGTCTTATAGTGAACACACCTTTGGTTGGACCCCACCTGGAACCCCCACACACGCTAAACAAGCACTCCGCTCCCAGACTCCGTAAGTCCACCATTTATTTTTCTTCAATGAACAGCACTAGCGTTGGTACAACTAGGTGATTTTCCCTAGTAGATGGTGCTCCGCAGACTAGTAGATAGAGCCACAGAGATGCTTCATTTCAGTCTCAATTTCTTTTTATAGAATTATACCTCTTTTTATAGCATTTATGGATCAAGTGGTAGAGTGTGATGCTAGCTACACCATGATCATACATTTAAATCCCAGGGAACACACAAACTTTTAAGAAATATGCATTGTTTACATTACTAGTTGTTTTGAACACAGACTTCTTTGCTTATATTTAAGGTTGTGTTACAAAATTGTATCATTAATTGTATGATACAAATACAATATTCAAAACAAAAGGTCTTTCACAAATCACACATGGCTGCAAACAAACTGTCTACTTCTGTACATACTGCGATAAACTGCATGTTATGCACTTTAAAGCATTAACTTACAGTCTCAGCCATTATATTTTACACAGGCTGTGCGCTTAATGCTAAGCCTCCACTAGGTGGCAAGAAAGGCGTTGTTATGGCCTCATCAAAGCAAGTCAATTCAATCCAATTATCTCTGCTTTTCTTTGGATAAACCTTTATGCATGAGGCTTGCTAGGGTTTTTAGGTCTGTAGATGTTTGTAGAAAACCTGTACAAGGTTTTATAGCTGTAGTAGCACTTGTTTGAATCCTTCAAATGACTCCCATAATGTTCGTACCCACCTTGGTCTGTCTTGGTCATATTAGCCGCAGTGTTGGACGTCCTCGTGCCGTACAAGCAGACCCATCCCCACCACAGCCCTCTGGGCTCCCCTCCATCCCACCCAACCTGCTCACCCCGCAGAGCGTGCTGAAGGCCGCCAAGGAGCTGGGCCAGCATGCCTCTCAGAAGCTCCTCCAGACAGTCACCAAAAAATACTCCTCCAGGTGATACATCCAGAAGATCCTCTTCATCACCCTGCATGTCCTCTGTCTGGTGTTGTGGACTAGAGCTAACCTGGCTTGAGTCACCCTATATGTTTCAGTTCTGTTTAGAACCGTATCAGATTAGGCTGATACAGTTCTGTTTAACCTTCTAGGGCTTTCAAAGTTGCCACCTTTGGGTTTGGGTTTTTGTAAACTCCCTTCCTATAATACTGTCCTTTCCAGTTTAATTATCAATGTTGCTTACGTACAAGCAGCTGAAACCTAAAGCAGGGCTACCACGCTTGTTTGAGCTCCTAGTTCACACTTTTGACTAACTTGGAATGGATTTATTCAGGAAACCTTGATCAATGTCGACTCCTGTGGTTTCTGGTCTTTCTTGTGTTTTAAGGTTCGGTTACCCAGAAAACCAGCCTGCCCAGGCTGTGGAGGTTCAACCTGATCAGAGCAGGACAAGGTGAAAGTGGCTCACGTGCTGTTAGTTATTTGGTAACAGTATAGTGGAACACTGCTGTATGCTGCCCTTGGAGTTTACTTGTAACTGTTTAGTTAGTGGTTTATTATAGTCAGGGTGGAGGAAAATGTCTCATTGTAAATGATTGTCCTGAGGGAGCCTCTCAAACATCATGTAGTGTGGCTTGGCTAACACATGAAGTATCTATGTTAATGCTACTTTTGGCCCTTATAGTGTCTCACAGGATTACTGGCTCAGCCCTGAGGAGGACACAGGAACTGCTGTTGAATTTATGGTGCTCCGCAGACAGGCCAGTGCTTCATCTTCTGTTAGAATTACATCCCCACTCAGCTATAGCTTATTCCAGACTCAATTTCAGGCTCACTTAAATATTTATTCAGTTTTAAGAACATTTGGCACAGAAAATACAAACAAATCTGAAAGATTCTTTTCAGATCTCCACTGCTAATTACCTCAGAGGTTTAAAAGAATAATGAACTTTAATTATATGTACTAAGACAATGACTGACTCTTCATCCTCATGCCTCTGCTGACATTTGTTTTCATCTCTAACCTCCTGTTGTGTTCCTCTGATTTGTTTGGTTCAGGTGGTGAAAATGAGCCGGCGAATAGCAGGTCTGGAGAGACAGAATGCAGAACACAGGCAGGCGGAGCTGCTGTTGTTTTCCCTGCTGATGTCTGCCTGTCTGATCAACGGCTGGCTGTGGATGCGCAGATGACAAGCTCACGCTCCAGATAAACTCCACAATACTCTAAACACACTCCACAACTTATGTGTTTTATACAGCAGTGCTTCTACTCTAGAGCCTGTTTTTGTTTAGTGGAAGTAGTAACTGCCTGTAGTGGTGTTGTAACTATTAACATAGCGATAATTTTGACCCAACCCATGGATGGTTTAGAAACCACCCTTGTGAGGATTGTATTGTTACGAAGAGGCATAATATATTTGCAGTCCACATATGTCATTTAGTCACAGTGGTAACGTGAAGCATTAATGGTGGTCAGGAATGTTTATACACTTGTAGCAGTTATTCAGTAATGTTGTCTTTGGCCTTTATCGACAGATCACTGTATGGTATGCTGATGTTTTTCTCAGAATGGTACAAATGATACCTGAAGTATTACCAATTTCAGAAAAAGCTTGAAAACCTATGTTAGCAACTTAATGTTTACTGTGTATATTTAAAATAAAAATTGTCATCTTCATTTTTCATTTCTTTTTAAAAAAGTTGGTTCACCATTTTCTATCTATTAGGAATTGTTTAAAATTGGACAAACACTGTATATAGTGTGGAATTTGGATTAACATGTTTTATACAGGAACAGGATTAGTTGTGATTTCATGTTGTTTTTAAAGTTTTCTTAGCAGTGTAGATATATGAAACAGGTATCTGATAGCAAATACAACAACAAACTACAATTGGATCAGTTATTTATTAAAAAAATTAAATTAACCAAGAAAAAGTTACTGAAACGATTTTGACTATAAACCAAGCCTTATACAAAATCTGCAAGATGGAAAAAACTGATTAACAGGAATACAATTTAATTAAACATGAACCTTGATTGTACAGTAACATTGTCAAGCAGCAACTAGTGACATTTTTGACATTTATAATAAAACAAATACTAGTGAAATGAATGAAAACGTTCCTTGTGAGGAAAATAATACGTATAAATGAATGACAAAGGGGCATATGCTGTACAAAACTGAAAAACTGTTACAAAAACACATTCTTGTAGTTTGTCCTGAGATGGACTATAACACATTCTGCTCTGGAAATTCAGGCTTTAAGTAACAAATATAGCAAGACCAAGATAATGCTGAAAGAACTGAAGCTTAGGTGGAACAAACTGATAAATGTGTCATCATGATTTTTCACAGTGACATTCGTTACATTATAACTGGATGAATTTCTGTAACTGAATACATTTCTTTGTATTTTTGTGTGAAAGAACCTTTGATATGTTACACTATGGCACAATAATTCTAGTGTATTATGACAGGGACATTATTACATTGCTTTCAGATAACTACATCTGAATATAATGAGTGAATATTTATCAGTATTTTGTTCCACCTCAGACTCAATGAGCTCTTTGGTCCATTGTCCTAGTTTGTGCCCAAATTAGATGAGTGCAGTAACTTTTTTATTGTTTAAGTTAAGAAAGCAGTCTTACAAACACTGCTGTTGAGTGTTATGAAAACGGGTGGTTTTACAATGCCTTCCTGTCTTTCTTGAAGCAAAAAAGATAAAAGATTGATTGTGTACAAAATGTCAAGTACCATGCCAAGGCAAACCATGATGAACTGAGATTGACTGTGTTAAACAAATATTTGGTTGTTAATGAATACAATTTGGCCTTAATCAAAATATACCATAAAACTATGAAATGTTACTATGAAATGTTTTTCCTTGTAATACAAATTTTGTTTTTGAACAATGAAATTAACATTTAAGGAAAAACATGTTTTATCAATAGGCCTGCATGTCTTTCCATGAACCACCAACTGTACATACAAACTGCTGTATAACAATTTTAGGAACTTTTGTCCTAAATATTTATGAAATTTTGGTCTGACCAATAAATTATACTGCACTGATATCTACGTCCTGCAGGGGGCAGAACCTCTTCAGTGCCGAGCGTGAATACTATACAAGTATAATTTCGCTTGGTAATGCATTAATTATCACCTCGCTGTTCCAATGTCTGTCGGAAACGTTGTTGAACGTGTAAACACTCTAGAAAAGGCATATTCCAGATAAAACCACACATTAAATAGAGGTCCTGATGGTACAAACACTGTCAGGGTGAATCAAGCAGAAAACCGGTCACAGAATCCAGACTGTTAAGTGTTAAAATTCATTCAGCACCTTTTTAAAAACTACAAAACTTTTGCATATATGTGAAATATCCAGATTTTACAGATTTGATTTGGTCCATAAATGGTCCATGGCACATTCTGTGTAATTGTGAATTAGGTTCTCAAAATAATCTAGTACAGATGTTCAAACATTTGTATATAATGTCAATTTCCATATAACTTTGGTCATGAACAACCATGAGACTAGATATAAAGTTATCCTGTCTTCTATAGTTCCCACTCACATTTCTGGAGCACCCTCAACACTTAACATTCTGAATGCCACTGTTATCTGACACTCATTTCAGGTCTTGGAAAACTCCATTAACAAGCTGTTGAGTTAAACCAGGTGTGTTTGATTAGGGAGACCTCCGAACGTGTTCAGTTGGGTGTCCTCCAAAAACACGGTAGGGAACCACTGATCTACAACATCCAAACCTGACAACATCTAATGATTCAGCAGTGACCATCATGGTGAACATCTGAGAGGGTTGAAGGTTTTCCAAACTGTAGGGATAGACTGTAATCAAAGACCCTGGTAAGCACCACACTCTGAACATGGAACCTTTCATCCAAGGCACATTAAGGCTGCTGTTCTACTGGAAAGACAGACCTCGGTTCTGTTTAGAACCATACAGACTTTCACACAGAGAAACCCAAAACCAGTTGGGTCATTCATACTTTCACATACAATTGAAGGAGCATTTGGACCAGAGGTGAATGTTTGTTGGTCCACTGCTCTTAAACAGTACACTGTGAGATGTACAGCCCACCCTGTACAAACAACGCACTTAAACTTAAAAACAAGGCCTTACAACATTCAGTTCTTCTCCTGCATGTTTACAGTATTCTGATGCAGTATTTATACCAAACACCTGTTCCGCTAGTTACCATACCGCTAAATACTTAAGTGCCACATTTGAAATATTAGTACATATACACAACAAAAATTAAACATACCCAAAATAAGTAAAAAAACACAACACAAAGTAGTGCAATAAATGTAAAAAAATCATTGCCAGTACATTTGGTCCAAGAGTCTGGAGAGGAAATTACCACCAGACAATACTGTACAAAACAACTTGTTGTATATTGTTGTTTGCAGGTCTACAATGAAGAGTGCGTTATGAAACATCCTGTCAGTGTTGAGCCAAACACAACAGACAGAACGTACAGAATCCTTCACCTGGTTTCAGAGGGTTTCTGAGGGGGGTCAGATGAGAATTTCCACCATGTCGTTGTCGACGTCCTGCGGGGGGAGGGATGGAGGGAGGCTCTGCTGCGGGAGAGACTGCACCGGCGCTCGCCTCTCCAGCGTGCTGCTGTGGAACACTGGTACATCTGTGGACATGAGTATTCAATCAGTTTCTTTCTGTTTGCAGGTAGGAGTAACAGAGCAGATGGGTGCCGTGTGTGATGGTTTTATCAGTATTTGTTGGTCTGCTACTTAGCATTGCAGCTACTGTTTATAATGAAGATTTAAGCTTCAATTGTAGCGAATGTGAAAAATTAATAAAGTCTTAATGTGGGGGTCAAACTGATTCACAAAATCTGTGTGAGCTAAGAATACAAGATATCCAAATCAGTTATTACAAAGGCTAAGTTCTAAATGCATTGCAGTTTTACTGCTAGTAAATACTAGGTAGTGTACACTTTACAAAGACACTTTTTGACCAAGTGGGATTTCTGGTTTATGAGCACACTGGTTAAGGGTAAAAGTGTTACCGGCGATGCGGTCGGGTATGTAGACGGGGCTCGGGCTGCTGATCCGGCTGGGTCCAGGGACACTCTGCAGGGCAGGTGTGCTTGGCTTGCTGGTCTCCTGGCCCTTCTCTGTCTGGGTGCAGCTGTCCCTGCTGCCCGTCTTTGAGTGAGTGGCTGCCAGCATGGGGGTGGAGGGCAGCACTGGAGAGGGAGAGGAGGAGATGGACTCTGTCCTGAGAGAGTCTCCTCTGAACTCTGGACCCAGCAGAACACCTGCGACAGTCACAGAGGAGAAAAATAAAAATTAAAAAAATAAATAAAAAGCAAAGTTTGTATCTATGCATGGTTTATATGATTAGTGTCGTTTTCCTTTGTTTTCCTCACATTGGATAAAAGCATCTGCTAAATGCCTAAACGTATGTTATGATTTTTATGAATGTAAATATGATTTGAAGGCCTGTATTGCCAACAAATTAGTCTTTAGTGCAATCATAGATTCATGTTTTTTAAATGAATCTAAATAAAGTAATTAAAAAAATTACATTTACATTACATTTTTGTTTATTTAGGTTTTGTTTGTTTTTTAATACATATAATACAAATAGATTTAAAATATAGTTTTGTTTAAAATTTCTAATTCTTGAGGAAAACCGTCATTAGGATAGGCAACAGGAAATATCACAAGCGTTGCCATGAAGATTGGAGATTGTACAATAAGCACTACCAACCAAACCACACCTCCAACAACACATATTATCTGTAACAAGATTTATCCATATTTATCTTAAACACAATTTACAAAGTCCCACCAGTACTGCAGTTGTTTTCAGCAGGACACACTTACCCAGGCTGCCCTTCCAGCTGCGGTCCTCCCGGCGCTCCTCTGTGATTGGGCTGCTCCCACTGAGACCCAGAGAGTGTGACAGCAGCCCAGAGCCGCCGGAGCTGCCGGTTCCTGTGGCGATGGACATGAGGGACTTGGAGGGCCGCATGGCCGGGGCGTCTAACTTGCTGGCGGGCTCTTTGCGCGAGCGCTGGTGCAGAACCTTTATCATGGCGTCCTTCTCTATGATCTGAGCGTGCAGGTTCTTGATTCGGCTCTCCATGTCCAGACAGCGGCGGTTGGCCATGAGGATCTCCTCCTCTTCTTTCTGGATGCGCGCCTCCACAGAAGTATCATAGCTGCTGCTGGGGGAGTGGCTAATGATGGTGGAGGAGGTGTCTCTGCACAGGGTCAGACATTAAAACCAGATTAAAACAAGGTTATTGTAGTTTATGAAATGTGAAAATTTTTATCTTTTTACTTTTGTATTTTGATTTCAGTTTCGTTTTCAGTCATTTAGTTTCAATGATGCATAAACTTTAAATGCATTTTTTATTATTTAGTTTCGTTTTCATTTTAATAGTGAAAATACTTTTTCATACATAGAATTTTTTTCTTTTGGCTACACAGATGACACTCTATCCCTAAAACATTAGTCTTACCAGACAAAATATTAGTCAGACAAACGCACTCCTCAAAGTCACATTAAAAACGAAAGACACCTGGTTGCTTTACATGTCAGTATTTCAACCTCTTCCTGTTTTAGGCAGTTTAATATATTCCTACAGTCTCTGTTTTAATATAGGGCTGTGAACTCAAGCACCTCTGTGTGGCCACAGAAGCAGCAGCATCCAGCGCGAACTGTCTCATGACGCTCTCCTCCAGGTATTTCTGCTCCCATTTGGTCATGTCGGCCTCCAGGGCCAGAATCCTCTCTTCCTTTTCTCTCAGATGCTCCATCAAAGCCGCTGTGCTAAACTCAGGACCAACTGTGTTCTGAGACCCGCCCTGCCTCTGTGTGACAGAGAGACAGAGAGAGATTAGTTCACAACCGACCTACAGAATTATACAGCCTATGCCAGTTCACACTTCTCATCATAGTTCCTTTATGACATCAATTCAGGGAGACATGAGGCATGAAAAACATGCGGAAATTTCATCATAAATATTCATAAATTCACTCAATACTGCAAATAATCAGAAGTCACAGATGACTTGATCTAAAAGACTCAAATCTCATCTGATGGTTTGTATCAGGTATCCAGGTGGCATGATCAGCACAGAGGAAGGATTTGCAGTGTTTGGGCCTCTAATGAAGAATACAGCTGTCTTCTCTCTCTTTCTCTCTCAGACACACACAACCTTTCCTCTACACTGAGGCAAAGTAAAAACACTGGACCGGACACACAGGAGAAAGATTTGTGGAGAAATTATAGGGAAATCTCCATAGGGACGGCAAGAGCTCTTTTTGTCTGCAGCTAAAACTCCATGTATGGTGTGTTATTTAAGTAAATCAGTGTGTGTGTGTGTGTGTGAGTACATACAAGCACAAACAAAGGAAGCACAGCAGACTCCGTGGCCCACTGCAGTTCAATGCATCACTAAATGTATATTAAATATTAATTTACCTCAGATGATAAAATCCCAAAACCTGTCAGAAATATGCTTAGGTCATATTTTACCAGGTCAATATTTTACATATTTTCACCGCAATGAAAAAACATCCCTAAAACATTGCCTTTATTTATGTTATCTATATCTGTAAGTGGATATTTACCTGTTGCATGCGAAGGGACTCCAGTTCTCTCTCCAGTCGTGTGCGCAGCCGATGCTCCAACTGTTCCCGCTTCTCGCAGGCAGCCTGCAGCTGCGCTAAAGCCTGCTGCATCCGCTCCACCTTCTCCACATACACCTGCTTCTTCTTCAGCTGTAGACACAAAACACAGGTCAGGTACTGTTGCACCCATTTACAATGACCCTCTGTATCCCTCCAGCCCTCCCCTACATTTTTGAAAACCACCAACGGCCATAATTGAAGTAAAAATGAATGCCCCAATTTAGCTTGGGGGGTGGACTCGGAAGACCAGAGAGTATTTGTATTTGGCTCCCGTCTGGAAGGGGTGGGTGGAGAGCAAGAATTTAGCTATCTTCAAGTCCTTTCATGGGACTCAAGGGGCTTTGTTAAGGGAACAAGCGGGTGTTTGTGACAGGACAGAACAAAAGTGGAATGGCCCGGTGCATTTTGGGATGCGAGGGTACACGGCCTGTTCAGCATGGGCCAAAAGGCCATCTGGGAGAGTGCCAGAAAGGCTCAACCAAAGGCTCCAACTGTTGCAAGCACTCAAGAGACGAGTTCAGAGCAATCAGCTTTGGTTTGAAGGTTTTTTCTCACTTTCTTTCCTTATTGGAGCTTTTTTAGGTTTGAATAGAGGTTCTGAGGTTTTAGAGAAGGTTGTGGCCAAAGGTCCATTAGAGCTTGAAGATCTTAACTGTGGCAATGAGAGGTTGAAGAGAAGGACTTCAAAACACTTCTCAGGGCAGAGCTCAAACACTGTGATGTAGGACCACAGGGACACTGTTTAAGCGTAAATGAGCTGTGACTTGGAAAATGTCCATGTCCTACAAAGTTACATGAATAAACAGCCTTCTTCTATATTGACGAAAAATTCTGATGTTCATTTCAAACCATGGTTTTCATAATAGTCTTATTGTTTTCTTCAGTATTAAACTGGTGTAGTACAGTATCTGGAATAAATCAATCCTCCTAAAATTCTCCAAGAAAATGGTGCCAAGCAGAAATACTGCCTCTGCAACTGAATGGTAATATGATTCAACTCCTCAGACAAAAGATAACCACATTTTGTTATGTTCTACATCAAGTCTTTTGAGGCTTGAATTAAGAAGAACATATTGTGGCCACAAGGGGGCATAAATCTAAACTCTAATACGGACAATGTTTGAAGAAACCACGGAGTGAATGTTTTCCAGCATGTAATGCAGGGACTGCAATACTACTTTGTAAATAATTGCTACATCAATAATCAATAATACTAATGCTTATCAATAATCAACAATGCAAATGTTGTACATTAGTTATTAAGCTAGCTAGCTAATATAGGCTTCAACATTTAGCTAATTTAGGCTACAAAGTAAATAAATGTTCAGATTGGAAAGATGTAAATTTTAAGTATGACATTTTGTTGAGTAGTGTAGGAAATTGTACATCTCTTTAAAAGGTGTGTTGCCTCACAATTCAATAGTTAGGCTATTTAAAAAGCTCTTGTAAATAGAATACATTTTGAAATTATGATATTTTACCTCCTCCTCCAATTTGACCACTTTGGCTTGGGCATTGTTTAAGGCCTGATCACGAATCTCGATGTGTCTTCGCTGATCTTCATTTGTAGAGCGAAGCGAATTCAACTCAATATCCAACTTCTCCTTTTCTCTCAGGGTCTCCTTGTCTGATAAATGAGCAAAAATTGTAAAAAATGAAATGGCTGTATTTCAAAACAAGTTTATGGTAATTTTAGTGCAAGTAACTTAATGCATCTCATTGGCTTTAGGGAGCATCTAGATTTTCTCCAGATGTAGAGGGCCACTCACTTTGAGCCAGAAGCTGTGAGATGGTTTTACGATTGTCCTCTGTGCCCTCACACTCTTTAGCAGCTAACTGCTTGTTGGCCGTATCCATTCGCTCTGTTAAAAGAAAGAAAATACCATAATACATTTCCTTCTTTTTATGGTAAAATATCTGACACTGCTTCGCAAAGTTTATCCATGTGTGAAAGATTAAATACGTTTTAGAAACTTGAATAGTGAAAACACTGTATGTCAAACAGCTTTTGTATTTTAATGTAGAGGAACGCATTCATGCGAAACTTTATATGGCATTTAATTATCAAATGTGGTTATTATTATTTGACCACAGTTGAGCCTTTCACAAATACTAATCCCAAAATTTAATTGTTACACAACTGTTACACAAAAATATTTACTTCATACATACAACAAATGCAGCAAATAGCTATAATTATTTTAACAGATGTTTTGTGCGATATTTTCCATCCCTTCAGGAAAAGTAACTGTTTTTATTCCAGACCTTTTCTCACAAATAAAATACCACAGGGACTGGTTGCTCAGCAGATTGGAAAACAAAAATCCAACAAACATTTTACATGAGCCCAATTCCCAAAGAGTGTTCTTGACATAATTCACAATATGCTGTCAAGTCAAAAACTGGCCCAGATAGAGAGCCATTATACAGCAGGGGTTACTGCTTTTTTGTGATGGCAAGCCGCTCATCTAAGAAGTGGGCCAAACGTTAAAACAATATTTCTCCTGCGTTAAGTCAACCAGACTGTGAGATGAGCATTCCAGAATCCAATGCCTTCCCTCTCACAGTTTCACATTTTCAACCAATTTAACTGGTGCTTGCCCATGCAAAACATATCATGACAATAACAGGATTTTGTGGGTGGTCGCTAACATGGTTCTAGCACATTGCTTTGTATTTTCTAGGGTACTTGCTTGATGGTTGCTAGGGTTTTTTGACTGACTGGTTACTGGCTCAAGTAAATAGGGCCCAGCAACAAGTCTCAAAGATATTCTGGTCTCTAGGCTATGGAATTTCCTTGCGTTTTGTTACCCATCAATACTATTCATACTATTCAATACCAGTCACAGAAACAATCATGCACACCTTAGCAAACACCACTAAATATTCATGGAAAATGTAGTTCTTTTGCTGTTGTTCAACACTAGATGTCTATAAATCTACAGAAGGTATGAGAAACACTGAGTGAGATAAATGAAACACAGAGAAATAAAAGAAGGGCTAGAGAGGGAAGAAGAAAATAGTTGTAAAGTTATGTGGAAGCTCCCTGTGGATTTTAAGTCTGGGCATGTTGCCATAAATCAGGATTTCTCTGTTCTCTGCTGGACCAAAGAACACAGAGGCATGATGTCTGAGGTGGCCACACTCAGGCAAAGTGAGTCTTCTGACAGCAGCAGAGAAATGAGATGCAGACTGTTGCTTTGGTTTGAACTTAAAGATACTGCACAGGGCCATGAAATCACACCAAGGAAAGCAAAGTGCAGAAAAATTCAAAAGCCTTGAACTTTGGAGAGAAATGAACAGGCTATTCGACTGGCAGAACAATGAAGCCAGGTTGGACCACATCCATTTTCTATATATTTTAATGACCATAAACATTGAGAGAATACAGTTTATACACTATGAGTGTACTCCGTTTAACTGTTAAGATTGGACCATAATTTTATTCACAAAGAAATGTGTGTTTAAAATTTTGGTTGTCCCAAAATCTAAAAATTGTTTTGTCTGCTATTAATGAGACTTAGACCTGTGAACAAAGCATAAACTAAGGTTTAAATCCATAAATGGTGAAATCTGTCACAAAAAAACTTTTAGGAATAATATTTGGATTCACAGTTAAAATCAAATATTGTAACCTGGTACAATCTATTAAAACTCTCTATAATAGTGGGCTAATACTGCTAATACTTGTACACATTATTTTGTTGGGCTCTCACCTCTCAGGTCCCTGTTAAAGTCGTGCAGCCTGCGCACCTCCAACTCCAGTTTATTTCTCATAGTCTTCTCCAGAGCCTCCCTCTTAGTGGACGATTTGGCCAAGTTCTCATAGGCTTCAGAAACCATCAGAATCTCAGTCTCCAGCTGCAGAGCAATAAGAGACCATTGACAGTCCACATGTTTAGAATTCAATGGGATACAAGCTCTGCACAGAGGCACAGTCTTGTTTAAAGAGAAAGCATTTGTATTATTGCATTGGATTTTAGTCCCTTTCAAAGAACACCCAATAAAACTAATTTACTGATTATAGCAGTTGTAGAGGTAATTTTAAGACGTTTACCTTCTACCTAGGTATGTTAATGAACTGTGATGAGTTCTGTATGCTTACAAACTACATAATGTGAAGCTTTAAGAGGTACGTGCCTTCTGCAGTTTGGACACTTTCTCCCCACACACTTCCAGCTCCTGCTTGAGTAATCGGTTCTCTTCGGACAGCATGTCCACCATTTGCTGGGCCCGGGCCAACATGGTGTAAGGATCCCCCTGCATGGAGTGTGGGTGTGGGTAGTGTTGTCCTGGATTCTGTTGCTGCTGTTGAGGGGCTTGTTGGTGGTACTGATGCTGGTGCATGTGAAGACCCCTGGGAGCTGACCCATAAGGATCATGAGGAAATCCATGGCTCCGCTGATGGGGATGGTGTCCTGGACCATATGGGTCACCCTGGTGGGAGCCTGGTCCCTGTGGGCTTCGGCCACCCATGGGAAAGTGTGGTTCTCCTTGATGACCCATAGAGGGAGGAGGGTGGGAAGAGGCCAAAATATTGCTGAGAGTGGAAGACTGTGCACGGGAGAGAGATCCTCCTGACGTAACAGAAGATGAGGGGCTGTGATGATGGGCAGATCTTTGAGAGTGACTTGAACTCTCCTTGCTTGACCTAATAAGGGCATAGCAACAAACATTCACATTTTGATTAATTAAAAACATAAAAATAACTAAATTCAATGCAAATATTTATTGGAATTCTCATCCATCCTGTATACCAATTATCCTGTATAGAATCACAGATACTGCTGGAGCCTATTCAAGACTAAGGCACTGAAATGCCCTGTAGAGGTGGTCAGTCCATTTAAGTTCTCTGAAGGGCAGGTGTCTCAGAGTTTTTAACCCAAGACCCAACTCAGGCTCTTTTTTCAGACTAAATTATTGCTAGGAAACTATGACACACCCAAAGTGAAACATATGTAATGCATTCCAGCCGTTTGTGAAAATATTTTTTAAAGGGTCAACATTCCTGGTTCTTCACAACATAATGGAGAAACTGTCATGTTGTGACATGTTGTAGATGATTACAGGAATTCTATATGCATTCTTTTGCTATATGCCACACACGGGCTCTAAACAAAACAGGCAAAACTGGCTTTTCCCATAACGCCTGACAACATGTCCCAGCACTGTTGGGAAGGGCTGTTTAAGAGTCATTACCTGAAAGTTTTAACAATTGAAGAGTCAGGGAATGAATTCACCTGTATGTATCAGTATGTGTTTTTCCAGTTACCACACTTATCTAAACATTCAGCCCTCACTTTACCAGTCTTTAAGGTAAACTCACCGGAAAGAGCCATACTCGGGTGGTGGCTGGTAACGGACATGGGGAACGTCTGCCCTGCCTGGCTGGCTTGTGGCACGATGGTCTGGGAAGAAATGTCCTGGCTCCTGATGTTGAGGTTGATGGTGTTGCTGCTGTTTCGCTGGAGAAGGCATACCCTTAAAAGGGTAATCTGGTGGTGGGCCCCTGTGTGGGGGTCCTGAGGGTTTGTAGTAATCTCCTGGCAGTCCAGGTGGGGGCAGTTGGGGGGAAAGTGGAGAGCTGGTAACAGGCGCATGGGCCTTCACCCCACTGGTGGCCAATGAAAGCTGCATTAGTCTTTCACTTAGAGAACGCACGTGACCTTGTTTAAGATCTTTGAGTCCATCATCTTGGTGCACCTTGCCCCCACTCACCCTCTGCACCGTGGGCCGGCCCTCCGGGGGTCGCACTTTAGGGTTGCTAACGCCAGTCACATAAAATGCAGCACCTACTGATGAGGGTAATTGTGGTTGAGGCTGCTGAGGAGGATGGCCACGAAAATACTGTGACTGCACCTTGGCTTCCTCATATGTAGGCAAGTCCTCAGGATTTGGTCCCTGTCCACTTACACAGCTCCCACCACCAGATCCACTGCCACCACCTCCCCCTCCTGCATTGCGTGAACTCAGCTTTTCCATGCCACTGTCAACCTGCAGTTCCTGGCCCTGAGGCTCCTGCCTTGCAATGTGGGGGACCATCGAATGGTCGTCCCCTGCACTGCCAGGGCCAGAGTACCCACTTACTGGACCTTGTTGCTGTTGTTGTTGTTGTTGCAGGACAAGGTATTTGTTTCCCTCGCCATAGCGCATTTGCTCCTGCAAGAGGCGCTGTAGAACAGTGTGGCCACTTCCGCTGCTGTTGCTAGCCGATGTGTCCTCGGAAACTGAGGCTGCTGCCCTCATTTCCAGATCTTTTGACCTGCCAACCTCATGGAAGGAGGAGCTTCGGGTGCGGTCCACACTCCCTGCACAAAACAACAATGCAGCATAAGTGATAAGTTCAGATGCTAACTATTATTTCAGGCTGCACGGCCACAAACACCATGACAGTGCCAAGAATTTAGTGCACAATGCTGAACACAAATGAATGAATTGAATGACATTGATGGATCTTCTGCATGTGCTTAAAAGAAACCCCTAAAAATTCTCACCCAAGTGTCCCAAACTCTTCACACATTGACAGCTGGGCAGCCATTGCATTTTACACCAACTTTTAAAATTGCTATTCATTTACTATACCAGTTTGCAAATTAAACATGCCTTCAATGGTGACATTTATTTAAATGTATAGATTAATTAAGTTAAATTGTACTGTACTGTAAAAAACTGTTAAAAAGCCCAGAGGTCAAGGTGCTGAAGTCCACCCATGATGCAGGTCATACCAATACCAGTATCATTGTCCAACAGCTCAATTTCTTTAACATGCAGTTGAGCCATATGATTATCAAAAGCTTTAAACTCGTCCCATTTCCCTACTGTAGGTTTAAGCTATAGACACAAATCACACAGAGCAATTTCAAATAACAGTGAGCTGTTACAGCATACGAAGCCATTAGGTGGAAACCATTCCTTGACGTTAGTGCCAAAACTGTTTAGTACCACTACAACTACATGAATACAGGAAAATGAAAGGCTAGAGTTATATTTAGATATCCTCTAAACTTTGTTTCATTCAGAATGGTTGCCACTACTGGCCTTGAACGAGTTTTTAGTTTAGCAGTTATTGCACGATCAAAAAAGTAATGAAGGGAAAATGATTACGTTTACTATTGTTTTCTGATATTCTCCGCATTCTCAAGGAGGATGAGACTTTTTTCCGAAACATCTGTGGTGAATAAATACACGAATAAACAAACGTAAAGTAAGTCAGGAACAGGACCAGCGGTGTACTAAAGCTGCCAGAGACAAGGACAAAAAAATAAAGACAAAAATGCATTTCATAAACGACCCCCCCCAACAACTTCCTGTGATTTTCTACTTCTTTAGGTACCATATAGGTGGTGACAAATAGGTGACAATAAAAAACAAAAGCAGGATAAGAACATGGAATGCTGAGGTCAGAAAATAACTCACAGTGAACAATAATGAAATGAAGTTTTCAATGAATATGTGGCACTTCATGAAATGTAAAACAGAAGTGGATATTCGGCAAATCAATAAACTTTGTAATGTTAGTGTGATCAAGTAATGTGGAATAAATTAGAACTTGGATGAATATGTAAATGCTTTGCTTTTTATTTGTAACATGTTACATTACAGTAAGTTCTAAACGTTGGACAACTGTAACACAAATACAAAAATAAACAAAGGGGTCTAATGCCACTGTATAATTTTTAGTTTCTATTGCCATACTCTATATTTGACCAGGTTACCTACCTGTGTGGCTGCTTTAGCTGCTGTCGTGTGTCACTATTGGCTCATGGTGTTGACATTCACCAGGGTCACTGCTCTAATGAAGCTCGTCAGGTCACTCCAAAACACACAGCCAGCCCACGAGGTCCCAAACACCAGGCCACTCTAAAACAGGAAGGCACTTTGACCAGTTAGAACAATGTGGGTGGGGTCCAAGGGGCTTTCTTGTGGCTAAAGAGATATCTTAAGTATCTGGGGGGCTAAAATACAAGAAATGTTTTCGTTTTCTTACCCCCTTATAGTCATTAGAGACTGCTGCAGCTATGTAGTACAATACTACCACACTCGGCTACAGAATTCTGTTATGTGACTATAACCTGCAGTTAAAAATGATGATCCCAGATTAATATAAAAGGGTAGGAAATAATTGGACAGCGGTTCCATTTAAAGACAGGATGCGATAATGGGTGGTGGAACTTAAATACAGGCATCTCTAAAGAAACAAAGTAGTACTGAATGTAGTATGTGAACTCCACACATTAGGATGGGATTATATTGCATTACGAAAATTAATCCTCTAGAAATATTTAATTGAATGTAATTGGTCTTTTATACAGTAATGAGAATCCTGGGATTTTCTTAATTGTTATTAAATATATGCAAGATAAAAATGAGAAAACCTTAAGCAAAATATAATTTTACATTCCTGTCTTTGCTATGAAGACTTGTACTTATACTTCACTAATGTCTGTTGACAAAACATTTTATATTATTTCTAAACACAACCCAAAGCAACAGCTTATACTCCCTTATACTGATACAATACAGTGTGAATCAAACAATAAACCAGACCCTCTTCAATACCCCTCCAGTCTCTACAAAAACATAAATAGGCTACAGATGCCTTCTCCCCACACGCCTACTGACGCCTCAACTTGAAGTTCCTTGACTGATTCACATAAACAGTTTATTCCACAGCCACAGTGCCCAGAAGTCCATTCTGGGAATCTGACATGCTTTAAAGTCCACAGATAGGTTTCTACAAGAACAATTCCAAAGGCTCTGAACTCAAAGTCCTGCCATGGTTGTCTCAGTGACACAGTATGTGCTTACAGTTAAAGTACCAAGGTATGGAGCTTGTCATGCACGCTGGAAATCACTTCAAAACCGGATGAATGTTTATCTAAACTCTTAGCTTCAGAAGACACACATTGTGGGTATTAATTTTGAAGAAACATTTAGCAAATTGGTCTTTGGTCTAAGAAAATCTTCAAATAAAGTTAAGCAGTTTTTGAGCAATCTCCAACTTCTATGCAAACGTAGCAAAAAAATTTATTAAAATGTTCCATAAGAAATTAAACTTACAGGTTTGATTCCCCTTTCCACCAAAGGAATTTGTTGTTTGAAAACTCCAACGAACGCTGCTACGTTTGGACCATTTGTCTTGAGCCGTACTCCTTTGTTCACACGCTCAACGATACTGCTCCAGTAGGCGCACTACTCTGAGCTACCTAATGCATTCCATCAGGTGTGGCCGTGAGGATAGGTGAACCTGGACAAGTGCCAGTTATCTACACACCTTCAAACCTGCCTGCTGTAGTTAGTGCTCTAACTTACATTAAAATGAGTACAACTAATTATATGAGACTGGGTGTGCAATACATTTCTGAAATCTGACTAATAATCACAGTTAAAAAATTAAAGCAAAAACAAGTGAAAAGAATGGCGGTTTACATGAATTATTTTTTTATGATGCTTGCCTAATTTTCTTTTGTGTGCTCAAGTATATCAACTTACCGATTTTAACAAAAGGCAAGTGCAAGTAAACTTGGCAGAAATCTTTTGTGTACTCATTAAATGTGATCCAAATTTTCTATTGTTGCCATGAAACAACTTAGATAGCAGACCAGGCAAGTCAAGTTTGACACCATGTTTTACTTACATAAACAAAAACATAGTTGTTAGGGCAAGTGCAGCCCCCTCAAAGTGTTACAAGTCTTAATGTCTTAGGTCAGGCCTAATTTTTAAAACTAGACTAGATTTTTTATAAGATAAGATGCATTTTAATTATTTTGTTAAAACATTTTAACAGACTGTATCTTTCACAGCATCTTCCCTAGATGGTCCATAGCAGGAACCTTTCTAAAACAACTAATAGTGAGTGCCTGTGAACAATTCGGATGCAGAAGCATGCTAACATCTTGTCTACAGATAAAATTCATGCCAGGGCAACTTGACCAAAGGTTCCACCTGCTGAGAGCAGCTGAGTAAAGTGGAAACAGGTGGAAAAGCGCAAGTCCACTGATAAGAAAGTGAAACACCTGGCTTGCTGTAAAACGGCCGAAGTTATTCCTTCCTCATAGTGGTCGTACCTGCTAACCCTGTATTTTTGAAGAGCACCTAAACAAAGCCAAGAGCAATGTGGGTACTAAACACTTGTTCAAGCTATTCCAGTGCAGGGATGAGAGCCATGTGGATTACAGTCAGGAGCAAGTAACGTCATAAACATTTTTGCCAATTATTTAAAATGGCAGTACAGTCTTCCTTTGAAATTTTCCTTTGGAAAAATAAATAAATACCTGAACCATGACAGTGTTTTAAACACATGTAAGCTGTATACATATCCATTCTGGTGTGCTGCAATGTGCTGACAATTTAAGCAAACATTCTCATTTATTATGTTCTAGGATTCTTCACAATGAGTTATTTGGTTATGCAATAAGAAAAAACATGACCAGACGTCATCTAGTTACTGCATAGTTCCTACAAAGTTAGTGAATATAAACCAACTGGTGTTTGTATGAAATGTCATGTTTGAAATGTCAGATTTTACATTTTAGGGGCCAGTTGTACTTCCAAGATCAGGTCACTGAAAATTTAAAGGATCCTCTAAGTGTAACATGGATTCTGGGATGATCCGGAACATTCTGAATGGACCCTGACATTGTCTAAATATTTACCTTTCAAGCACAAGTTTCCCAGGGCCCCCACGCAGACAGTGTTTACTCTGGTAATACATCAGGAATGTGGCCCAGGGTAGGTTTGAGTACGAGCCTGGTGCTGGCACTCAGTCAGACAGCCTCTGACAGTACAGTCCCATTCCTGCCCTCATTACTCTGAGATGATCCAGGTTCTTAAAACAGCACTGACAGATGTTCAGGTTCCTGTAGCGTTATGTTAGCGGCACAAAGCTTGTGGGTTTGATTTCCAGGCAGTAATAAAATTTACACCTTGTATTTACTGTAAGTCGCTTTCGATAAAAGCTTCTGCCAAATGCATAAATGTAAATAAGGTTAATTTCTAATGTGAAGTCTGTGTTAATGCTCATAAAAGTTTTGGGATGGAAACTTTGCCACAGCACAACGGCCCCATAAAAAGACTAATTTTTAAATGAATAATGTCTAGTTTATATGAATAATGTTCCTTAAACTTTACATTGGGACATGCTTGCAAAACATTTTTCCAAAAATACCCAGCAGTTTAGTTTATAGGATGACTAATCACCACACATCTAATCTTTCAACACAATCTGATCCACTCACAAGGTTTCCAGTCTTTTAGTCACAGGATCAGAAACTGACACAATGGAGTTAATCACCAGACTGATTTTTATGTGAACCTATAGAGGAAAAGAACAATAGTACTTGTGGTGCTCCTAACTTACTCAATAACAAACAGCCTATTACTCTAGGCCTATTCAAACGCATGTAACTCAATAACTTCACCCTTTGGTTCCACTTTTCAGAAAATAGTACCACAAGATGGGCAGGATTTTCCATTGAATTTTCTTGTCTTATTTCCCAACCTCCGGTGCGTGAAATGCTGCATATTGCCACTGGCAACAACGGTAGAACGTCTAATGTTGATGAGCGGTAGGACTGCATTCCACAAGGGCTAGAGTTTCACCACAACAACCTCATGACATCAAAACATAAAGCGGGTAAGATCAGGAGTGCGACCTCAGAAAACTTCTACTAAAGTAATACTAACAACACTCTGATAGCTTAAACGCTACCCCCACTTTTCACAGGGACTGTTTACATAACATGGGAGCATTAGTGGAAGGTTTCCAGGGCTATAATGAACTCCAGAGAGATTTTTCATGTTAAGAGGTCCTTTATGCTTAAAAAGAACTTGATAACACTGATAATATTGTTATAGGGAAGCAGAATTTCACAGAAGAAAGCGTGTGATTGTGTTCTGTGTGTTTGTGAGGGTGGGGGTCCTTTGAAGATAGACTGTAAGGAATGAGCAGAGAGATGTGATGATGAGTTACAAGAGCAACGTTAGAGCAACAGGAAGTAAGAAATTATAAAACAACCCAGGGAGTCCACATCTTTTCACAGTTTACACACTAGAACTGCAAGAATGATCCAATAAATAACTCTGCAGCTCTGCAATTGGCTAATTCTTGAAATTATTTAAGATAATAAAAATCATGCCCTTTGACAACATCAATGCTGGTGTTGGTGGCAATGCTAGTGGATGACAAAGTAAATAAAAATTACTTTAATTTTCTTAATATTCTTGTTGATTCTTATGAATTGCAATGGGTCGGAATATTTAGTACATCATGTTGCCTGTTTGTGTACAATGCATTCAAAACTTGAATAACCTTTTTGTTTTTCAATATTTACTTAAAATATTTAAAGCTGATTTAAAGATCTGCTGATGTATAAAATAGCAATAAAATAAAATACTAATATCGCATGACGTATGGCAAAGAAAATAATCAAAAACTTTGAAAATACTCATACGCCTTTTATTCCAAAGTGACCTACAGTAAATTCAAGGTATACATTTTTATCATTTGCTTGTGATCTCTGGGATTAAAACCCCAACCTTTGTGCTGCTAACACAATGCTCTACCATTTGAGCTACAGGAACACTATTCCAAGGTATTGTTACATGAACCTATTTGCACACTTTGAATCTAATAAATAGATAAGACAGTGACAAAGGAACAGTCGGAGAACAAAGACGCATACAGACAGAGAGATTAGGGCAGAAGAGGGAATTGAGAAACACATGGCAGGAACCGAGCAGGAAACGCAACATTCCATTCTGGAAAGGTCTGGCGCTGCAACCGTGGAGAACGCGTAAAACTCGGCCTCCCCCCTGTGTCCATGACTCCCGGCTCACAGTCGCTCTCAAACTGCAGTGCTGGAAAGAACTAGGCCAAGAAACTCTGACACATCTGCGCCTTCTCTCTACCTCTGTTTCCATGTTCATAGCAATACGTCTTTTTTTGGTGCATTACTCCACCTCCTCCCTCACTTGTGCTGCTTTCTTAGAACTCACTTGTGATTAATTTCAAGGAATTACGTTCTTTTAAACATTTCAGGGGCCTGATGTGAAGTCAACTCTGAGAAACCCAAAGACAGCAACTTGGGGCCACAGCACTTCAGCCCTGTGGATGCAGAACTGGCCTGTTTTAGGGCAGAATATGCATATTTGTTTACCAGTTATATGCACTATATCTTGTTTGAGGTCAATATTCTGGACAGTTTCATAATAGACCTTTGAAGAACTTCCAAAGGCATTTTTAGGGAGATTTCAGATTTTTAATATAATTTAATAGGTTTGAGTAATTCTAGTTACCCGTTAAAATGTCATTTCATAACCATTGGTCAAATTATATAAGAAAAAGGAGGTGCAAAAGAGGAGCTGTAAACCTGTATGCCATTATGGCAAAAAATACAACATGAGTCACCAAATAACTTGCTCTATTTCTTCTTTCCCTTCATTCTCCAACTGCAACAAGGTCTCTATAATGTGGTTTTTCCCCCACAAGTTCCTGACACAGACCCAAGTATTTGGAAACACAGCGCTGCTCCCCTCAACTCCCTCTTTCTCCCCCCCACCCACCTACCCACTTCTTCATCCAAACCCTTAATGAAAAGCATGTGGTGAGGAGATGAGATCTTTGCTTCATCCCTGCCACTAAAACTGCACCGGTTTTATTCCTCTAAGAAATGAAGATAAATTCAAGCACACCCCACTTTCCCATTCTCTCAGAGATTAAGGCCATGAAGGCAAAATTTATGACCCATGTGACAATTAACAAAATTATGGTCATGTACGACACAGATGTGGGGGTTGAATGTGGCAGGATCTTGGTCAATAGCATGTTATCATCTTTCTTCTGTTATTGTTAATGCACATTCAGATGCAAAGCTGTTACTGCTAATTGTTAGTTGTTGTTAATATGTTGCTATGGTGTTCTTTGGGTGTTTGTTGTGAGACTTTAGTGGTCCAAATCAAAAGACCCCAACACTGTTATTCTTATTGATATATAAGGTATGTTTTTCTCATTTAGGTTTTCAAAACAAAAATAAATACCACATCCATCCGGTAAGCTGATGAAATGATTTCGGCCAGATAACCAGTCCATATAACCATATAATCATGACGTGCCTCTCACATTTTCCATTCAGTTTGACAGGTCAAAACAAAAATCCATGTCACACATTTCACTGAAACATCTGGAACAGAACGACTTAACTTGTGGTGGTTTTTCACTAACCCTACATTATTGAGTGACACATCCTGTTTGAGTAATTAACTACCTGAAGATGAGAGAGCGGTGAGACATTGTACCTCACCCATGGTGTCTAAAATACGGTGACACATTCCAGCACAGTGTCTGACTTTACTGCCCTGAGGTAAGCGAGTACACAGCAGCCTGAATGGTTCCATTGAAAGCATTGGGTTACACAAGACGTAGATGTAGGTAATGGTACCTCACCTACCACTAGAACTGCAACAATTTTGTTCATTGATAAATATTAATTTAATTAATCTACCAAATAATAGCATTGTATTTGAATATAGTAGACATGTGACATCACCAAAAGCTTAGCAACAAAGGGGGGAGGGGAGTCAAAATCCAGTAGACGCTAAGCATTAGAAGGATTAGCATTTAAAATTTGCCATGGATTCATAAAACTCCACATAATTGATGAATGTATGATGAAACCCATCCAATCAATACAATTATCACCAACTATTTTCAATATTATTCACATCAATTAGTTGCAGCCCTAGATGAAAGCACCATGTTCTTTTATAGGTTCATGTCTTTTAAAGGGTGATTTTGTGTCATATGGACACTGTAGATTCCCTTAGCCTGCGGTATTCTCAGCTGGACACAAGCTAATTGTAAAACTTCAATAAGGACTGCAGGCAGCGCAGTGGAAAAAGGCAGTTGGGTGATTTGGAGGCTGAGTCAGCAAGCAGAACTTTGGCCCCTCTTAAAAAAGAGGAGGGAGGCAGAGGAAGCGAGAGATGGAAAGAGATGGAGAGAAGGGAAAAGCAAAAGAGGGCTGACATTCCTATGCCGTTAGTCAATGCCACCAGGCACTTTTCTGGCAGTCATTCACTACCTTTATAACTAAAAACTCTTCCATGAAACTGTTGTGCTGACAGGAAAGGAGAGGGGACCTTCCGAATACTCAATGTCCACCTAATAAAGCCGTGGGTACGTCCTGGAAGTGGGACAGGAATTTCTTGGAATGTCGTTCACGGATACCCCAGTAACCCTTGCAGGAAACCTGAGCAAACAAGACCTCAAAGCATTCAGATAGAGACAGAAACCAGAACACAGAAACACACTCAATGAAGGCATTGTGGGGCAGTGCCTCTGCTACCGCTAGCAGCCGTTAAGTAGTAAAGGGTATGTAGTTTCACCTAATAAAGACGATTCTGAAGCCAGAGTGTTTCTCATAACTCCCTGCTTTGATTTCCAAAACACATGACTGCATTCTCACCCTATGTAAAGTGCCGCCCCCCCTCACCCCTGGGCGGCATTCCTCAGACGAGTGGGGTGGCATCCATCAGTAGGGCCGCTAGTGACCCCCTGTGCAGTTTAATTCATTTCTCGGGTCACAATGAAATCTTACACTTCAGACTTACACTTAAGATTGACAGTTATTATCAAGGTTACTGGTAAACTAAACCATTTCAACTAGGAAAATTATATAAATATTTAACATGCAGAACAATAAATGTATACTTGATATCAACACATTGGTAATAGTATAGCCATGCCAACGTACGTGTTAAAGCAATAAAGAGCAGGCGGAAGAATTGTAGCAAATGTGTCAACAGTGCATGTAATACATTTCTTTCACCAATGCCATTCATTGACTGCAAGAAGATGCAAACCATGCCAAGTATGAATGTAATACTAGCTAATAAAAGTCTTTAATAACATGCTATTTGTTTTGATTAGATCAAGTCTATTTTCCCATATCTGTCTTCTGTCTTTAAATCTGTCCCTCGCATCACATGAATACAAATCATCAATCGTTACAAATATATTTTTAATCAAATGATGTTGGTTCATAAGAAACCCGTTTAAAGTTATTTACCTTCATAAAACTTTACGAAGACCCGCTTTATTTTGATCTGCCGCGGCGTTTAATGCCTCTTAAGTTTTACTGTCCGGTAAAAGTTTACTTCAGTTGATTCCAACACACTCGCGCGAGTCAATCCGAGGGGACTTTCCGACATTGTTTGCTCTTTTCTTCACATAAAACGCGTTCCTCCTGCTCCATGACATTTTTTCATTTGGAGAAATGTGTTTTCCACTAGAAATGTGCTGTGAGGGGAAGGACTGCCCTCTTCTTACGAAACGTGAAGTCGACGCTGTAGCGACTTAAACCCGTGGGCGCGCTCGAGAAACAAACACAATCTTCCCTGTTTAGAAAGTTTAAGGGGTATCCAAAGTATTTTTCAGAAGTAGGAGAGCCCTCCTCCGGCCAGTTGTCGCTTCCCCTGCCTTTCTGTTGGCTTTACGGAACGTCGCTCAAGCACGAAAACGACCTAAAGTTTTTGTGCGTCTTAAGAGCCTGTATGAGAGTCATGTGTAGCACAGCCCACAGATTCAGTCACTTCAGAGGACATTTTTATCAATTAAAGGGATTTCCTTTCCCCAGAAAGAGTAACGTTTTGGTATGTAATACATGTCTAAACATCAAGATAAAGTTTATCTGACATTCAAACTTTATTTGAATGTGTTTATTGAAAAATACTTCCACAAATTTCAACTTTTCAATCTTTCAGTTGCTGCATTAAATTTTTAAGTAGAGCCTATAACAGAATTGGCTGTACAAGCCATTTCAACTTACTTGTATACTTATATATAAATAATATTAAACTGACTCCTAAAACATAGATGAATCTTTAATAACTTATTAAAAAGTAGAAATTGTTTGAATATTTTGATAATACAGCTCAACAGCTAAATTTGACCATGTTTAAGCTTTAATTTAAGACCTGCACCTCGTGTTCATATGCATGAGACCCACAGACATGAATTTTAAAACACACCTGTGAGACACAAAAAGATTTGGCCTTTCAGCATTGCCTCGTACAATGAGAACAGCTGTGCAACAATAGCACACAGTTGCATTTGTAAAAGTCTAATAGTAAAGGCATGACATCAGCTATGTTCTTTAAAGATTTCTTTTCACTAAATACACAACAGCACACCCTTCATGCCTCTATCCTTTCTCATTTTGTAAGATGAATAGAAATGGGAGCTTTTGTTTGATAAAGTAACGGTAAAGCAACCTAATAATGATTCAATGAAAATGTTTGTCTTGGGTTTATATGCTAAATGGATTTTATTTTATAAAACTACTTTATAAAACAAGAACTACTTTATAGTTCCATTTAAATGACTGTTTTTGTATTATTATTATTCATCATGAAAAAGCCTGATCTACAACCCAAACTTTTTTATCTTTAACCAAAGGTATTTCTTTGAAGCACCCCCTGCGATTTTATGGGGCTATTATAGTATTTATAACACATTCTCATGTTTCAGTTCTCTGAAAAATAAATGGTCACATGACATACAGATAAACAAATAAAATATTAACAATATATTACCTTATATTAAACTATACACTTAACATGTACTTAATTGTGGTATAATATAGTGTATAAGAGCAAGATTAAAAATGGTAAAAAACTGTCTATGTGGTCATGACTGTAGTAGGTGTAGAGTTACTTCCTGTGTTTTTTACACTGTGGATTATGTTTGAATGAACACTGAAATGTCAACTTGTTTTTATATTGTCCGGTGACTTAAAGAATTAGTTTGAACATTTTTTCTATACATTGTGATCGAGCGCCCCCATGTGACAACAAATCCCTTGATAATAAAAAATTGTAACTTTTGTAAATTGTAATCTAAAACATTATTCATGTTTATCATTCTTTATTCAATTATTTTTTATAAGTACTTGACATATAACATTAAGGTTGTAAATGTAGTTAGTACATTCTTAGTTTGAATAATCTGGCCTTTTAGAATTTAATAAACATATTAGTGCCACAGATGCCAGAACTTACAATTCTAACCATAGAATTATATCTTTTGTCAGGACAAAAATAACTCAGACCACAGATAATGTTGTTATATTTTTTATTATTTTGTTCTTACACCACAACAAACTGCCTGGGTGTAACATTAGCCCACCATAATAAGTTCAGTGCAGAACATCTATCTCATAAGCTGTAGGTCTTTGTTGACAAGTTCAGTATGGGAAGGAAAGTGTTACAGTACTACATAAACTCAACATCTGTGGGGGGGGAACAAATATTAAATATAAACTCTATAGTTACAGCACACTGAATACACACATTCAAAGTGTAAGAGGATGAAACATTAACACGCAAGCAGGATAAACAAATGACCCCTCTCTCAATAATAACAATAATATCAGGATAACCGTTTCCTTTTCCAATATACAAAATCTTTGATGAGAAATTGTTTTTCCCCATTAGTTATTTTGATAGAAAAGTAAATGAATGAACTGTATGAGTGGGCAGGTTAGGAGGCCTAGCGCAGCATCCTGTTAGCTGTCATAGAGAGAGCAGGTGCCACCACTTGCATCCCTGACAGATGACAGCACTGAACAAATGCTAAGTGAGTGAGTAAGGATGACAGCTTTGTGGGAGAGGAGTACTAAACCAGCAGAAGAGACTCAAGACGCAATTATACATTGCTGAGGGCATCAACGCCAGGCAACACTTTTCCCTCCAGCAGCTCCAGACTGGCTCCACCTCCTGTGCTCACATGACTAACCTTGTCCTCTGTATCCCACTTGGCACAGCAGGTTGCTGTGTCTCCACCACCTAGGAGAGACAAAGACGTTATTAATAAATAAGGATGAGAATAAGAATCTTCATGATGTTGTAGCAGATAGCCTGCAATTCTCACCAATAATGGTGATGCAGCCTTTTTTGGTTGCTTCCACAACTTTGTCCATCAGGTTCTTGGTTCCATGAGCGAAGTTGTCCCACTCAAACACACCGACAGGTCCATTCCACACAATCTGCTTGGCTCTGGCGACAGCTTCGGCAAAGAGCTTTGAGCTCTCTGGACCACAATCTAGACCCTGGGTGGAAAGAAAACCAGAGGAAGTATAAGGACACTGTAGGTGGGGAGTGTCTTGAGTTTTGTTTTAGTTTATTTAACAGAAAACCTGGCTTACTTCGCCACTATTAATGTTTGTCTGACCATTAAACAATTTTATGTCTTACCATCCAGCCAGCTGGAATACCAGCCGCTACAGTCGCAGTTCCAGTTGCTGCCTTTTCATCAAACTTGTCGGCAGTGACAAAGTCAACAGGAAGTGAGATCTTCACACCGTTCTTCTCAGCCTTTGCCATCAGGTCTTTCACAATTTTGGAGCCCTCTTCATCATACAAGGAAGTGCCAATCTGAGTACAAATGAACAAGTATATTAAAACTACAGGACAAAAGTATTAAAAACCTCAGTGAAGAACATGCAACAGCAAACTGATGAATTTGAGAACCATTGGATGTCACCAACCAAAAAGACACAAACTCGCCCCCTTGTGGACTATATGGTGATAATGCAGTACACATACTTCACATACTTCCAGTGTCAAGCATTACTTGACTAACAGATGCAGATGTGTGTGCTGCTCTGTCAACGGGGTCAATTAGGTACTTCAGTTATTCACAAACAGGCTCGTCTCTGTCTGCCCTTTGGTCTGCCCTTTGGTTTGTTGTGTAAACGTTGCATCAGTTCACTCACCTCCATGTTGTTAAGAACCTTGAGGAAGGTAAATGCCATTCCTCCACCAATGATCATCTCATTCACCTTATCCAGCATGTTGTTGATCAGCTGAATCTTATCTTTGACCTTGGCCCTGTAAACATCAAAGGACCATAAGCCCATCACAGTATTTAGGCTAACATGCCGATTTGTAATAATTTATATCTCTTGTCTTATTAGAATACAATTAAGGACTTTTAACACAATAAATAAACAGCAAGGCATTTCCATTAAAGTCAAAATTAAACACTAAGGGCTTATTGAACAATGCAGCATGGCTTATCAGTGGACTAGTTCCTCAGTGAACTTTGTTTAACTGGGCTAAAGTCATCAATGCAAATTAGTTACAACCAATGAATGAGAAGGGGCGGCTGGACACAGAAACAAAAAAATACATAAATAAGTGATATGTGTGGAATTTGCTCACTATCAGAACTCTGACTTCTGCAAATAATTTACACAAGAGGACTGTGTAGACACCTGGCACCAGTGTGGAGAGTTCCTTGTGAAGCACTTTTGTTGTCTGTGCCTATTAGGCAGGTATAAGAACATGACCACAGGCTAATCCTTTTGTACAGTCTCATTTACCACACAGATGTGTAAGTCTGTGGAAAGTTTCACCATAAACAAGGTATAAAGCCATGAAGAGAATGGGGTCTATAAATTATTATAGTAATTATTTCTACATCTAAATATGAGGTCACAGGGCTCAGGCTTAAAGCACTGTAGAGAAAGAAAGGCATTGTCACACATTTTGCCACCAAATAATAGCATCAACTAAAATATTCTGGGACTGTCATTAATGTTGTCTGCAGGGACAAAGGTTTCCTGGAAAACCATCTACCAAACATTTATCAGTGTGTTAGCTGTTAACCTTTCAATGAATAAGTTCAGCCCCAATATTCTTTTTTTAATTTTAATTAAAATTCTGCCTTTAAAGAAGAACAACATGTTTCATCACTAAACCATCACCAACCCTCACCCTCCAAGGATGGCCAGGAAAGGTTTTTGTGGTTTCTCAAGGGCCATGGCAAAGTAGTCCAGCTCCTTCTTCATCAGAAAACCAGCTGCCTTCTGAGAGAGGTTCACTCCCACCATGGAGCTGAATGAAAAAAGATATGAAATCAATTAACCAAGAATAGAAAAGATAAAACATTTTGCATTTCTTTAATCATTCCAATTGCATAGTTTTTTGCAATAAAGCTGTTAAGTACCTATGAGCTCTGTGTGCAGTTCCGAAGGCGTCATTGACATAGACGTCACCCAACTTGGACAGGGAGGCTCGGAAAGAATCAATGTCCGTCTGGCTTGCTTTTGTCTAAAAATGTATCAAAACTACTTTAATTTTGAATGGCTTTTTGCCATTAACATTGAAATGTGACAGGAAATTAAGTAACAGGGTATCAGGAAATGACCCGAGCTGAACTCAAACTTGACTCATAAGCACCACCACACAACATGTCCACAACAATTTTTTAAGAAATTGCCTTTCATAAGACATTTCACAGGACATTATACAGTATTAAGATCAAAGATCATCACCACACACAGTGAAAAGCTAATTAAAGCAGGACACAGACTCCATCTGCATGCAACCACGATCATGTTACTGTTGTACATGACCGCTCAAAGTTCATGACTCTTGAACTACAGCGAATGAAAGGTTGCAGAAGGGCCAATTTAATTCCGGGCACCAAGTTCACTGCGGACGCCTGTGAGCAAAGAACATGGCAGTTTCCCTTTCTCTGTCTCTACCCACCCCTTCCTTCCTCTCTTCTCTCTTTCCCAGCATGCATTCCAGTCAGGGCCCCGGAGACCAGAAAAGCCACATGTCCAGATATGACCTTCCTACAAATGTCAATAGGTCGACTGTATACAGTATCTCTGCACACTCTGCACACATGCCAACTACCTCTGGCATTTGAGAGCAGCTCTTTGTATATAAGCTTTGTAGACTAATCTAATGTATAAACTATCAAGTTAGAAGTTAGAAGTTTAGTTAGAAGTTAGTTAAGATGTACTTTGTTCTCTTGCAAGCCACTAATATACAGTGTAGCCATGACAACTGACCTTGTTACCCGATGCATCTTTGCCTTTGCCCTCCTCGGACACATGGAACCGCAGATTCTCCAGCAGAATGACAGAACCAGCAGGTGGGTCTGCACAAGCTTTCTCCACATCTGGACCCACGCAGTCCTTCAGGAACTGAACATCTCTTCAGAGACAAAGCAAGCAGGTTTAACGCAGACCATATTGGCAAAGCGCCGAGTACATATAGACACAGCAAATCACTGATGAATGCATTGAAATGTCAGTTCGCTGATGCTTTTTTTGCATAAATCTCTGATGTTTATGTAGCAAAGCTAAGCATCTTAATCACTGCTTTCAAACAGATGTGAAGTGATTATCCTAAAAGCTAAAAGTTCAGGTTATTAATAACATTGTTTTAAATACCTGTGTAAATATATGTAGGTTAATAAGCTCATAATGCATGCTGTAACGGCCATAACTTACTTTCCCAGCAGGTTCTTAAGCTCTGCAGCCACAGGACCCAGAGAGTATTTGTCTGGCATGGGGACTCCATCAGGTCGTCCCAAGTGGCTCATCAGAACCACAGCTTTGGCACCATGGTCCAAACAGTGCTTAATGGATGGGACAGCAGCCTTAATTCTGAGTGAAGTGTTTATACTGTTAGTTACTAACATCACAGAGGCAACATGTTTAACCAAAAACACATTCACATACTGTAGAAACATGATTAAAGTTTAAGCTTGTTTGTGCTCATGAAGCTACAACATGCATAAATTACCAACTTTAAATACAGACATGAGTTAATATAGTGATTTATTACTGATTTATTAAAAAAAACATTTTCTATTAAATTACAAATTGTCTAACGTTAACAGGACCATGCATTGGCATCTTTTGATTGTGTTCATTATAAGACAAAAATAAAAATATTTGCAAAATGTCAATATCCATCTCACCTTTGGTTGTTTGTTATTGCCTTGTCCTTCATGGGGACATTAAAGTCAACCCTAATGGAGAAAGACAATTTTTTTGTAAAATAATGAGTACTAAAAATACTAGCAAGGAAATTTTCCCCAACACTGGAATAGGAATGTTATATAAAAAATAAAAAAAGTTCAATGACATATTCAAAAGTTAGTGAAAGGTGAATTAAATGAAATGCTTTAACTATTATAAAAAGCTCATGTTTTTGTAAAAGCATCTCATTGTAAAACGGTGAGTCAGCAACTCAATAATCCCTCTCTGACTGTCACTCTGTGGTCTACTATAGGAACACACACACACATCATTGCACATTGTCTCCATGACGACTATGGATTATGTAACACTCACTGCTATCCAGCAACTAAATGTATTTAAAGCAGAGAATAATCACTGCTGTAGATTGGTAGTAATTGTAAATACAGTATTGCACTTGTAACTAATTATATTAATATACACATAACATATATGTATGTAGTCTGGATAAGAAACTCAATTTGGTAAAGCGTGACACTCAAAAGGTCCAAGCTGTGAATCATAAAGTGCCATCGGATATTAAATTAGAGCGCAGACAGACGGTGGGCGGGGCTGGTCTCAATGACAGCGTCGCGTATTGGTTGCCTGTGTGGACTTGTTACCAAAGACTTTTTTTTGGCAGGCTCTTGTTTTTTTTACTGTGTGGAATACCAAAAGTAATTTATGTTAAAAACATCTGCGATGTCCAGGCTATTTAGGGAAATAAATGTTAAACAATCTTAAATTTATTTATAAGAAAATTCCGTGACGTGCACTAACAATGCTTAGGGAACGTTTATACTGTCATTTTTATACTGTGTACATAATATGCCTAACTATTAAACGGAGTATAGCACAGGATAAATGAGCCTTAAACAGTGTGATGTGAAAACGCATTGGTCGATGCGCTACAAAAATAAATGACCATTTGACATTTGTGGTTTGAGAGTGGTGTCATTTCAAGGCAATTTTGCGCGTATACATTTATGTGTCAGATTTCTAAACATATTCCCATTGTACAAAACCACCGGGAACGGCGTACCGAACGGTGTACCGGTGCTCTTGGTATATCTGCCATTCTGCACGTATCTTTAAATGTGACGCGTGACAGATGCACTTCCGGTTATCAATGCTTCAAATGAATAGACTTAAACATTCATTCACATATACTTGAGCTGTGCCAATAAATCAGGATGGATTGGTATATACGTACACTAAGCCGTTTCTTACAAATGAAGCGCATACACGTGTTACAATAGCGGAAAGTGTAGGACTCCTCCTACAGAAATTATTGACAACTCACACTCACCTCATGATCACACGCTTCCCTTTCACATCCACCTTGTCCAAAGTCAGTTTGTTTGATAAAGACATTGTGCCTGTAGATCTGAAGTTACACTCTCTTTCGCTCGTGTGGTGCACTGCTGGTTAAGTTCCCGAATGAGAGTGACCTTAGCTTGTTGATGATTCAACACGGGGTGGGCGGTCCTAGTCGAGGTACGCCGTTTAAGAAATCCAGCGTTCATTGGACACAATGACTGTCGATCAATATATGTACCATACTAGGGCCATAGGATGTTGCACAGCCTTTACAAAAGTTTTTAACTTTGCTGCCCACATTCTTGCACAGCTAGCAAACACCAATTCCGAGCTTCGCAAAACTTTTACATTATTTGTTCAGTGTTTTCAACGTAAAATTCATATATTACGTATTTATATTAAGTATGATTTAAAATAATTGCTCACATTACAGCTTGCAAATAAAATGCATCTACCTTCTAAAGTGTTAAACTACTCCTAGTATAAACAGCTGAGGTGATATTTAAAATTAGTGTAAAGGTTCAAATTAAACTTTCAACATGACAACAATTAACACATTTGCCACATAATGCAGATCAACAGTATTGGCTTTGAGTATACATATTCACTTTAAGTTAAATGTGATATCAAATAAAGACAACATCTTAGGAGTTATACTTTATTTATTACATTTTTACAGATATGCCAAGACAGCAAAAGAATTGGATTAGGTGAAAATGATCGCCATTTGTAAAATTGTAAAGTTTAGAATGTTATTTCAATTTTATTCCTCTTTCCATTCCTTGGGCTGGATCCTGCCTACAGGGGACAGGTTCCATGCGATGCCTGTTGATGTGATCACCTACAAAAACATTGCATATAAAAATGTATGAAATCAAAACACACAATGAGTTGATGGATGTTTGCCTTTGCTGTCACTTACATATGCCCAAACAGCTGTGCAAAATGTGACTCCAGCGATCAGCAAGGGGGGACCATACTTCGCATGGAACTCTGGGGATAAATCTGACTTTTGCCGCATGGCAACCTGTCGGGCACTTTGACCTATTACGAAGAAAAAGAAGGGTCTTAAATAAGGCATCATTTATTAAACAGATTAAAACGTTAAATATTATATATCCATGCTGTTTTCAGACAAATCGCTCTTTCACACAAGGGCATGGAACATTTTTGCAATTAACAATTTAGTATGAATAACAGAATAAAACCTGGTCACGATATGGGCTGTATGAGGCTGCTACTGTCACGCTGGACCATACCATGACCAACGTCATAACGGACCAGATTAAATAGATTAAATATATAATGTATTTCAAATAGCGGACAACATTTTTAATAATGGGGAGCTCACAATTAATTCGCAAACACATATACACAGATCAGCTAGGGATGTTTCATCGACATGCTAACTTACTTTAGCATACGAGGGACACCCGTTTTTGAAACAGCATTAAAACAGATGTAATCACCGAAAAGCTAGATAAAGGTGCTTTTAATAAACATTTGATCTTACCACTGAGGTTCAGAGCAGCCTTAGCGAAACGATACATGACGATGTCTAGATACAATCGACTGCGCGTGCTAATACCCTTGAACAGAATGGCAGAAACAAAATGGCGAGAACAAAGCGGAAATGCGTGACGATATCAGTGCGCATGCGCGCAATGTAACCAGGCTATGGAGATAAAAAAGAATATTAAGTAGAAATGTATGTTGTACCAAGACATAAACGAGTATTTTAGTTTATTCTAGTACACGTAGTAGTCCAGTCCTAACGGAGGAATAAAATGGGACTGCGACAACCATTATCCCGACGTGTCAGGATGGCCGAGTGGTCTAAGGCGCCAGACTCAAGGGCTGTTCCCTTCCGAGAACTCGGGTATTCTGGTCTCCGTATGGAGGCGTGGGTTCGAATCCCACTTCTGACACATATCTTTTAACGAGTAGAAATGTTTTACAAATAATATTGCTCCTTAATAACTTGCAGCAAAAAAACAAATCAATACACTCCAAATGTATGTTAACTACTAAATTGGGTGAAGATTCAAAAATCACTAGGAGAGGGACTGTTAAGACTTTTTAAATACAACATTAACTGGGTCATATTTACAATTTTCAAAAATGCATATTACTTTGTTTTAACATGGTGATAGGGTTCACGTCATTGTCACATATTATTTTTTATTTTGCAGATTCTTATTCAATCAGAATCTGTTTTTTAAGTACAGTTTGTATACTTGTACAAGGAATTTGTTCTGGTAAATGCTTGATAAAGACAACAGAAAAGCAACAACCTATAAAACAATGGGGTATAGGAACATATAAAAATTAACATTGTAAACATTAACTCTATATTTGTGCAGAACATATAGAGTAGGACAATGCAGATGTTTAAAGTAGAAAACAAATCGTAAAGGAGTATGTTGTGCAAGATGTGCAGTAATCCACAATCTTAACTGCCCACTTCAATGTGAAATATTTAATATTTGCAACTAAAGTGACTGTTTTGCTGAAGCAGAATTGGATAGTGAATGGTTTGCTGAAGGGTACATTGAGAGTCAATGGATAGTAACATTAAATGTCAATTTGTACTGCATCTCAAAACTGAAAGAAAGGTCTACCTTGGGACCTTTAAAATGAATTCTGGACAATGTTGATAAACCATTTTCTTTAATGAAAAGTATTAACAGAAAAGTGTTCAAATTACAAATACTTGTATTGGTAACAAATTCAGAAACATAATCTCATGGAATGTTTTGTTTATTTATTCTAAGACTTTCCTGAGGAGATATTAAGAATACAGTGTGACGGGTTTGCAGATTCTCTACTTAAAACTCTCTTTAGAATGGGTAAGATAAACTGGTCCATTAAGCAAGATCTCCTCTCCTATATTTCACCTAATACTCTTAAAAAAAATCCCAACCATGTCTTTTGAAGTGTGTCTTGACATACTTTTTGGCTTAAACTTTCCTAAGATCTACAAAAAGTGTAAGACAAACTATGTCCATGTTAACAGCTAGCTCAGAAGTATATTCCTGAAGCACATATTTAACCAAGAATAACCACAAATGACATTAGGAGTCACAGTTGCTGCAAATTTATACTATGCTAGCTTTAAGAAAACAGTGATATGCATTTTTTATAAACACAAGGCTTGTTTACTAAGTTCATTGTGATGCTTATGAAATGACAATGAGGCTCAGAGAAAAAATCAGCATGTGTGTCTGTAAAAAAATAGGTTATATAAGCATAAATGGAAAGATGTAGGTCTGGATTCATATCGTGATCTGCATGTTCTAATCCTTCTTTTTGTCTTTGACTTCCTCATCGTCTGTATACTCTGTTGGTTCTTCTCCAGGTTTTAGAAGCTTGCCGACATAATCATATTTCTCTGCACAGTAAGAAACAAAATATTTACTCATTAAAATGATTACATTTACAACACTGCAACTCAACGCAGCAGAAAAGATATAATCTCTTGGCCGCATCAGTTATTTAGCATATCCCCTTTGACCCTCCATTACTGCATTTATATACTGTGGCATATATTGTACAATATACAATATATGTACATTGTACATTTATATATTGTATTTATAAATATGTATTAAAATATTGTATTTATATTGTACAATCAGCAAAAGCAGAGAGAAGAAAAATGTGTCCTTCAACTCACGGGTAAACTGGGTCTCCCATTCGCTCAGGCTTTCCTGTTGTACGGCATTGAGATCTGAAAGATCATCATGAGTGTCTTTCAAGGCCTCCTTCTCCAGACAGAATGTGGCTAACCCTCTGGACGCATCCCTACCTGCAAAGACCCCATAAGGGCCCTCTAAAAGTGAACAGAGTGAGTGTTAGCATGGTGTTTTTCTGACATCCTCACACATATATCACCTTAAAAGAAATGAAAACTAAAGAGTGTCTATAAATGAAGCACCATATTTGTGGTGATCCATTCTCGACCCTTATCCTAGTTAAGTTAATCATTCACTGATGACAAGCAGTTTTGGCATTGCCAAACTGTGCACAAAAGCCACGTGAAAACACAGCTCTGTGCGATGGTATCTCTGTATCAGTAGTTAAACAAAAAATCTGAACACAGATACAAAGTTGCGTGACTTGGTTGATCACTGACCATCGCTAGGTTAGAGATTATGAGTCTTTGCTGGTATTTGTTCGTAGTACAAACGGTGCAACGTAACAGAATATCTATACAAGGGGCGTGGCCGAAATAGTTTTAAAATATATTATGCATTAATATAGGAAGGTAGAAACCAGTTAATTCGCAAGCATTTGCTGCCATTAGGGAACTCCTAAGATAAGTTCAAGATAAGACGTGCACAAAACAAATAATTTTAAGATGTACATTTTTGTGCATTACCTGGTCCGTAGAATTTCTTTCCTCTTGTAACATCAAACACTTTCCCGTTGACAGCCATCAGGATTCTGGGGTTTTTCGTCCCATCGTACTCCGTCAATTCTGCTAAAGTGAAATCTCGTTTCTTTAATTTGGGTAATGGCTCTTCAACAGGGCCAAAGTCTGCTGGCTTGTCTCCGCGGATTATTTTGTACAACAGGAATAAACAGAGACACAGCAAGCTTATGTTCAAAGGAGAAGTGAAAATCTCGTGAAGAATTCCATTAGTTTGCTCAATCTCCTCTTCAGCCATTTCGTTTCTCAGTACAATATGCTACGTGAGAACGCAGAGACTCCTAGAACACAACTGCGCACCAATCACGGAAGCCAAAAACACACAATAGTGTGACGCCAGCCAATGAGAGGCGAGGTGGATTTTTGGGAGGTGTAGTCTTTTACCGTTGGCTTTGACGTTGCGTGAGCACGTTGTTAGTATCCGTTATTAACAACAAATAGCGCATACTAGAACCTTTCCAACAACACAACGTGAAATACAAAAACACAAGAAAAAGAAAACGGAAAGAGAGAAAGAAACAAAGAAAAAGTATAGAATCTCAACACAACACTGAATAAGCAACATTAAACAATCTTATATGAAAATGTTAATCGAAGAACATATTGCAGAGCATTTTGCAGTTGCTTTAGTTGTTTTTTCGTTGTTTGATTTCCACATTACGTCTATGCACATTATAACCTTATTTTTATATACAAGTAAATAAGAAAGGAATATAAAAGACACTTGTTTTCTAAAAGTAGCAAGAACAACACTTTTCACTTCGTCTCCTAACAAAAACAGTGCTTAAAACAAGTCTTTGTTCAAGTATCACCTAACCATAAAAATAACATATTCATGATTGTAATTTTGTAGTAATCTTGCTTATTTTGTGTATGTATAATGAATCTATCTATTAATTTATTGACTACGCATAGGCGGTTTCCATATTTCAGCAATTATTAAAATTATGGGCTAGTAAATAACAAAAGCAGTAACAACCTCCAAACAGCAGGTGGCAGAATAAATATTGAGCGGATTATTTTATTCCTTAAGCCTAACTGGAAAAACAAAAGACAGCAGGACTGAAGACAGTGACGTGGCCACAGAACAGAAAACACAGACAGGAGGCAATAGGTTAGAAATGTTATTTATTATTGTTTTACTGTATTGACTTATTGCCGATCATGACATATATAACGTCCAGTTCACTAAAAGCTCTGTACTTAACTATTGCTAATGAAAGTTAGCATTATTGTACAGTACCGTATGTCGCTTTGCTATAATCCATCACTGGTGTGACAGTCTGACAGATATGATTTATTTTGCTGGTATGTTCTCCAGTATCAGTAATAACGGTGATTCCTGATCATCTCGGTTCACGTAACTAATGTTTTCTGCGTCTTGCGTCATATTTCTAGCAACACTGGAATCGTGAGCTTCTTCAGTTTGAGATGGATGGAAGATTCATTCATTTTCGTCATATTTATTGAGCTTTAATAGAAACCTGCATGAATATTTTCTACGTTCTCAAAAGAACACACGCTATCTTTATGATCACACGTTATCTTTATGATATCGCGATATTTTCCAGCAGTGATATTAAATGGAGGCCAAATGGCTTTTAAGTTTTGCTTTTAAGTTTCTTACACTTATCATTTTCCACTTGAGCTATAGAAGAGATCTCAATGTAACTGAACTACGATTTGTTTATAGGAATTATATTATCATCAATATTATTGATTTCAGCATGACTTAGACACGTCCATACAGTTGTCTTTACCGATAAAGATTTAGTATCTGTTTATACACTCCAGGGCATTGGTATGTGCTAAGATGTCTGACAATGAAAGCTCAACGAGTGACCAAACGGAACAACCTATAGACCAGGAGCCCAACACGCCCTCGTCACCTGCTGGAGATGAGCCCTCCGGTACTCAGACTGACAGCTCTACTGATATAGCGCCATCCCGTAAGACCAGGAAGAGACCAGAACACAAACCTCCACCTGAGGAGCAAAATACCCCAGATACACCACAACAAGCAGAAACGTCATCAAAGGTAAACTTTTATCTTATATACTCTTATGTTCTACTATTTAGACAAACAGCAGTTGTACCTGTTTAGAGAGTTTCTTAAAATGTTTGCAGCTCATTGCAATGTATCGTGATTATTAAAATAATAAATGTGTCTTTGTTTTAAACCTTTGATCAGCCCTCCACAGAGACGACGGTGTCACAAGGAGGGTGGGGTTATTGGGGCAGCTGGGGTAAATCTTTCATCTCCAGTGCTACTGCCACTGTAGCCACTGTAGGTAAGTTACTGTTAAAGGTTATTTAAACAAAGATTTGAAGGGAACATGGTTATATAATCTGATGTGTCACTGCATTTGTGTAAGCACATGTAAACCTCTGCTTACGTCACTCTTGCCATATTGTTATACTTTTTCTTAAATACCCAAATGTGTAATAAACAAAATTAGTTCACCTAGTTTACCTTAGGATTATGTTATATTACAGTATATGATATTATAGGTGAACTGTTGAAAGAACATTAAAGCACTATTGTGGCCAAAATCATTGTCACATTCTGTATCTGTCACAAACAGTTTAGTTTTGGGTATCATAAATCTGATGCTGCTCTTTCATTGGCTAAGGCCAAGGGCTGTCACAGGTCATTGAGAAGGCAGAGACGTCTCTTGGAATTCCAAGCCCTGAGGTTCTTTCTGCTCAGGTGGAGGAGGAAAAAACTGAGGGTTAGTTATGTGTTGAATGTACCCTAGCTTCAGGCCGGCTGATACCAACCTGAACTGTGTCTATATTGAGACTATACTGAATCATTTTCCGAATCATCTTCCTGCAGGTTCAGCCAGCGGAGAGGCTAATAAAGAGGAAGGAGACAGGTCCTCTGGAATGGGAGGTGCTATGGGAATGATATCCTCCAGTAGTTTTGGAATGCTGTCCTCCTTAACCAGTGTAGTTCAGAGCACGGTAAGGGCAAACTACATGTATTTTAGATGATGATGAATCTATACTTATATAAGGTACTGCGTTATAAGGTATTATGTATTCATATGTATTGGCATATACATATTTTATTTTTTAGTGTTCACTTACTTGTTATTTCCTGCTTTATTGTTGGCCAGGGTAAAACGGTAATAACTGGTAGTCTGGATGCACTAGAGTTTATTGGAAAGAAGACTATGGATGTGATAGCTGAAGGAGACCCTGGGTTTAAGAAAACAAAGGGGCTGATGATCAGAAATTCAACGCTGTCACAGGTGAAAAATGTATTACAGCTGTTTGTCTGAATGAACGACATGGAATATATTATCATGATGAGTAAATATGAATAAGACTTTTTGACAGTATCTGTGGCCTGGTTTTAATAACCACAGAACGTAATTTCATCTCATCTCTTATTGTCAAAACAAAACTAAAACAACTTAAATCACTTTTTTCAGTCATGCATTTGCAGTGGAAGTCAGTGGGGCTGTCATAATCGATAGCATGCCCCAGATGCTGCTGAGAGACCTTAACTTACTTTGAACCCAGAACATTCTTGGAAACTGACCTGATTCTATTGTCCATTTTTCTATTATCCTCTCAAAGGTCTTAAGGGAGGCAAAGGAACGTGAGGAGCAGCAGACAGCTGAAAACGTCACCTCAGATGCGGAAAAGAAAGCTCATTATGGGATGTTGTTTGATGAATTTCAAGGGCTGTCCCACCTGGAGGCACTAGAAATTCTCTCCAGAGAGAGTGACACTAAGGTTAACGTCACAAATGTGAAACAATGATAGCATTGAAAACAGTCAGAGAGTAGTTTAGAGTGGTGTGGGACTTAATAACTCATTTTATGTTGTCTGTCTGCAGGTGAAATCTGTGTTGACCACATTGTCTGGTGAAGATTTAGCTAAGCTAAGAGAAGAATTACAGGACATTAAAGAGCCGTTTTCCCTCACAGAGTTTGACGATGAGGTGGAGGACGATACAAAAGGTATTTAAGTAAAATAAATACAAATCTGACACTGTAAAGTTACCCAGAAAGACATTTAAATAAAATCTTAGGGTAAAAATCTTCATTTCTAAAACCTCAAATATCAGGTGATGATGGAGAAGAGTTTGTAAAGGAACTGACTGATGTTCTGGGAGGCCTCCACATAGCCACGTCAGCAGACAAGCTTACCAAGGTATCTATTGGATGGGTCTGTTTAATTGTGTTATTTGGGTGAAGTCATGTATATTCATGTACATTCATGTTGACTCAGGCCAGGAAAAACGCGTTTAGCCGTCTTACAGACATGAAGCTAAGAAGTGAAAAGCTGGAACAGGAGGAGAAACAACAGGACACAACAGAGACAAAATGCAGTGTTGAGGTCTGGAAAACCTACTATCTGAACTGTTATAATACATCTTATTTTCCTATATGTAGATAAATATTAGATTTGCATGATTCCATTGTCATGATCTTTTGAGCTTTTCTTTTTTTCATAGGAGACCCATTTGTCTGCCATCACAAGCTTGGCTGAGTTTACAGCAAGATCCATAGAGCAGTTCCACAAAACAGCCGAAATGCTGCTTCACTGTAACTCTGATGAAGCCACAGCTGCAGAACAAGCTAAGATCTTATCACAGTGAGTTAACCTGTTTCTATTCACTGCAGGTGTGATGCATCGTTGGCATTTGGTGAAATTAATACAATCTTTGTGTTTCACTTTTAGAGTTACTGTTGTTATGTGTAAGGAGATATCAGCACTATCCAAAAAGTTCACATCATGTTTGACCACCATTGGGGTAAGATGCCATGAGAACAATATGTCTGTCTCTATTGTGTTCAATCTGATAAATATTTCATAAGTTTGTTTATTGTTTAAATTTGTGGTTCCACTGGTGGTTTTGTTTGCGACCAAGTATAAATATTTGTTTTTCAGGCAAACGAAAAAGGAGAGGTCCTTAATCCACTTATTACTAGCGTTTTCCTGGAGGTTTGTGTTTATTTTTTATGTCTATGGCAATTACAGTTAAACTGTTAAGAACAATATAGCTAGTTGTAGGTTAAGCCTGATTAATGTATGCTGAGATTTTCATGTTTGCGCAGGAGTTAAATATTATCTTTTCACTTTATTTTCATTGAAAGGCCTCAAACAGCGCATCATATATCCAGGATGCATTCCAGCTTCTAATGCCTGTGTTGGAAGTGTCTCATATTCAAAGGACGGTGGAGTCTGCACAGTGATAACTACTTAATACACCCTAATGTGCCAACACAAAATAATATACAACATGCAAAATCATATGAAATGAAAGTGATATTATGTGCATTTATCCACTCAGGTAGATTTGGTAACTACATTATTATGTGGAATACATTTTATTTGGAGTACACAACTTCCAGTTGATTGTAAACTGTAAGTAAAGCGCTGTTGGCTGGTTTTATTAGTATATTTTTCAATAGATTCAGTGTCAGAAATCTCCCTGTAACTGACAATGTATAAAATAATGCTGTAATTTAAATTGTATTTTGTCACATTTAAATGTATAATGAAAATTCTTTTTTAAATCGTTAAAAATTATATTGTTCCCAGACAATTGGTTTATGCAAGTCGTGTCAGTATTAACTGTCCATTATCTTTTAAATAAACTATTGTTAAGTGTTCTCTGGGTTACTGAAAACTTTGTGGATATGATCTTCATTTCTCACTCAGAAATGCAGTTTAAATACAGTCTGTTAAATGAAAGCATGGTTGTGAAGTTATACAGTACCATATTAATGCTTTGTGTATGAGTACAGAGTAACACACTTGCATAGAAACATAGGTTAAAAAATGAAGGTTTTAAGAATATAAGCGTTCATTTCGCTACGTGTAATTTTTAGTAAATAGCATTACTGTGGTCTGGATTATTGGTCTGTATTTCCACCAGAGGGCGATATCACACAGAATGTGTTAATGCAAGCTCACCATCTTGTTTATCAGTCTGACACATATAACGGATATATATTATATAATGGTCACCACTAATATAACAAATCAACGGAAATTAAAGTTTATGTTGCGATTGTATAAAGGACTAGGAAATATCTGAATATTAATTGCGACAGTGGGCATACATTGTCATTTATTACACATCTCAGGTGTAACGTCCCAAAACGTGGTTCATATTGGAGTGACCGGAAGTGTAAATTAAAAAACACACATAGTATGCAGTACAAAGACTTTATATGTGAAAATTAGTACATTTATACACAACAATGCAGAAACAAAACACTATGAGGATGACGGAGATGCAGATGCGGTGATGTTCAGTTGCTCCAGTTTTTTAGTTAAAGACATTTCTGTGTCCTCTGTGCTTTCGGTAAAAGGCTCTAAAAACTGGCATCCAGCAACCCGCTTCCCAGTGAGGGGGTCGACCACCTGCCCAACTTTAAACACTATCTCTGAGAGTTCATGCTTGACATGTTTGGATCTTCTCTCTGGCAAGGCCTTCAATAAAACTACATCCCCAACAGAGCACTGCTCCAACGAATCATGGGCAAAGTAGGTCCTCCTCTTGTTGTAAAACTTGTACAAGAAAAGGGAATAAATAGAACATAAGAATCTGCAAGCAACATTTAATGCTTAAGAAAAAGGCAAGCACGAAGTGACTATACACACAAATTGGCTTACGTGCATTAAGTAATACCGCATAAATACAACGCTGGCGCAACGCTTAAATGAAGGTTAACTAAACAAGTGTCCCTAAAGCCGTTTTGTTGGAAGCTACAAAATATGTTACCATGTAACAAACATTTCCACAGCATGTAACTTCTTACCTTTAGCAGATATGGATCAAGAACAAGTCTGGTAACGCGAACCTTGGCTGTCTTCTTCATCTTGGTGCCGATCACTCGACCAATGATCCATTTTGCATGGACTGATGCTTGCTTGACGGACATGCTGTTTAAGGTTTGCACTGCCCTAAATTCGCAAGATGTTTTATCAGTTACGACAGCCAACTGGTTTGCACAAATCTAGACAGCTCTGTCACCGAGACCAAGATGTGTATTATGCCAACGACCGTTGTCTTATTAATATCATTTATCTGATGTAATTAGAAAATAGTAAATACTATTCTTACCGGTTTACTTTTTTAAGACAAACGTTAACGTAAAGGTCACAAACTCATGAAAACATTTCACACGCGTCTGAATGTCAAGGCGCATACTGATGACGCGTTAGAGCGCGTCAATGACGGTATCATGTTTTGCAATCAGGTTTTTGGAAAGGCAAGGATCCAAAACATAAAAACATTGTGGCATTGAAAACAATGTCTAATATAAAGTAATTTAAATGTTTTGATAATGTAGTTTAAATCTGAATAAAACCAGAACGTCTTAAGGATTGAAAGTAAAAAGTAAACAGAAATTCTGCTCTATGTCTCTGTCATTATCATAGGCAAGTTTATGACATTGACTATGCTAACTCAGATTTCCTTGTTTTCAATGAATCATGCTGTGATGAGGTCAGACCTTAGGTGTAACACAAACTTGTGGAGTCCATGGCAGCTCACATGCTTGCTGTGGTTTTATCAAAACATAATACTTAATGTTAATATACCACGATAAACATCTAGCATTTCATAAATATTTTACAAATGCTCTTTTTACTGAGCCCCACCCAAGTTAATAGCTGCATGTTTGTGTGTATCTAATGCAAAAAACTGCCTTTTCTGACCTAGATAGTTTTTGTTGTGCATTTGAGTATAATGTTTCATCTTTAGTAAGCGTTCACACTAACATAAAGGGGACCGTTTGTGAACTCACTCCATAAAATTCACCTTGCACAGAGCACAGAGTTTAAAGCAGCAAAGAGCTTTTGTGTATAGAGGTCCAACTCCCATCTGAGCTATTTGGATAGTTGTTCCAAATGGCATGGAGTCAAGACTCGGGGAACAAGCATTTGTAAAATAAGAAAGATGTGTCTAAAATAGGGGAACAGATCATGGCATACTCTAATATGTGTTCAGCAGAAGAAAAAGCAATCGGTTTGTCCCTGGGTGGGAACTGGATGAGGTCCAGAGCAGTCAAATCTGGTATTAATCAGAACCACACAGAAAACATGGCCTGTTTCTATGTGATTCCCATTTAAGGCAGTGCAATGGGATATTTTGTTGAGGGCTAACACACCATCACTCTGCAATGCTCCTGCACACTTAGGAACATGTAATATATCAGTCAATGGACTGACTGACCAGTTTGTTCCATTTCAGACCATATAGATTTAAATGAATGTCCTCTACAGACATTTGAACTTATTTATTTAATGTCTAGCAGCACATGAAAGCTCATACTACATCTGTAAGTGGTCACAGTGTCAGCCATGAACACAGATTTAGAAAAATCCAATTCATTCTGTCATCTGTGACTTAACATCTTTCCATCATTTTTGCGTCTGCTCAAAGAAATGAAAACTCTGCCATCATTTACCTGCATTTTGTTCATTTTTTCTTTCACAGTATAGAAAAGAAGTTAAGCACAATGTCCTAGCTGTCCTAATCTATTAATGGTAGGATATGTGATTTTGTTTTCCAGAAACCGTTTGTTATCTTCACACAACGATAGCAGTCAACAAGTAAAGTAATCTAAATATATTTATGCATAAATATAGGCCATAACAAAAGTAAAATGTTGGTCCAATCGTTGCATTCTGCCCGAATACAATGACAGGATGTCCTACTTTCTTTGTCGAACTAGGTATTTGCATATCTCCATACAGATAATCTTCTGTCATCAGCATGTTCCATTGGTTGTGCATGTTAATGTTTATAAAATAGGCGTGGCTTTGGATAGTGCTGTGAGGGAAAGGTGGGAACTTATTCTTTAAAAGCTATCTTGCTATTCGTTGCCTTTCTTAAAGTGGCCTACCATATTCATTTAGGAAGTCATGCACATTATGCCTCAGCATTGACAGGGTTCAACATGGCATCTTTAAATTATATGAAGTATAATACTTTCCATGTATAGAGTATGTATAGCACAGATATTCTTTTAAACCTACTATGGTACTTTGCAATAACATAAAGGTCATGATAAATGAGAACAGATTCTGATTTTGGGTTTTCCCTTTAATGATTTTCTTTAAGATAATTTATTCCGACAACCTTCTGAGTGAAGCTGGTGGGAGAACAGCAGATAAGAAGCAGAAACAGGACAAGAGGAAGGGAGAGGTCAGCTAACAGGAAACAGCCTGAATCTCTAACATACATGCTAGTGTTAAAGAGGCAGTGACTCATGCAGCTGAGTTTATTTTCACAGGAGTTTGAAGGTGACTTATGAATATATTCCCCTTAAAAAATGAAAACCTAATTCAAACAGAGCTGAGTGATGGATGAGTTGGCTGTCTCATTTCCACCATATTGCTGTTTTGGGTTTGTTTAATATTATTCAATGACGTCGGGGGCTTTAAATGAAACATGACAAATCTAAAAGTACATTATTTTCACTTTCAAAAAACTATAAAGACCACCCAACCCAAGTTTAGGGTAAGAAAGCATCACTTTTATTTTAAATTGTAAATGGGTTAGGGATTTGAATGAGCTGCTAACCTATAGTAATATAGTGTGTGTAAGGGTGCCTTCACACTAGAGACAATATCAAAAGAATTCCTAAAGTGTAGGAATGTGTAGAAGATCCATTCCTGATGATGTAGAAAAAAGCAATGAATGACTTCAAAACCAAGCAAAAACACATTCATGCCGCCTCGGTAAGATTCTAATAGGTCATTGTATGTATACGTCAACAGAAGTTTACATTTTCTCAAATTTTTGTTTAACGCAACACCGAAACTCTTACATGTTTTATTTGTGTCAGATGTGCTCAATTCTTTTTGCACAGTATGGACCAACACTGATAAAACACATCTGATCCAGTTTACCACAGTCTTAAAAAATTGCAGGCAGGTGTGTTAAAGTGAGATTGGAACCAACTCGTTAGACTCATCATCCTTATTGAAATCATTGCATTTGCATCGCATGTCCTCTGATGCAGCAGACGCTACGTCTTCTGCGGCTTGTGGAAGACAGATGTGTGGCTAATGTTCCAAACAGCTTGACTCTCAGCATTGATTCTTGTATGGTGGATGATAAAATGACTAAAGTGATTCCCATAACGTGAGCCATATCTTGAGAATTTCACAGAAGAGCCTTTTTGAATTAGGCCAGTGGGCAACAACAAACTGCATACAGTAACTGTATAACAGCACCCAAGCAACAATACACAACACATTAAAACAGTTGTGACAGAGAGATTTGCATGCGCAAAAAACTAATACAAATGTTTATTTCTAAATTCGTAGTCATGCAGCACAGAACTAGTCATTGTTCAATTTGAATGATTTGTCTTCTTGAACTGTTTAGTGATTCTCTGTTTATAACTAAAGTTGCCCCAAATTTCTTCATCCCCTACAAATGTATTTCTAATTACCTTTCCGCATTGCTTCAATGATTTCACTTCACATTTTGATGATAAATGGCTTGTGTAGTTTCATGGCAGATGCTACAGTGTAATGCTGATGTTGCCTTGGTACGTGTCTGTTGCAAGCTGATGTCATTGTCCCTTGAAAACAAACATGAGATCACTATGGAAATACCGCAAGCACACAAGCAGAGCACCATAAGTCATTTATTAATTACTTTAATAATATTTTTGCCCACCTGAATCACCAATGCCGGTCACGGCCCATAAATGCTTCACTCGTGGCACACCTGCAAAAACAACAACACCTGATATGTTCATGCATGTTGCGTGTAGACACTTGTATGCACATACACGCAACACGCAGGAAACCTTGAGCACATTTGAAGAATGCACTGCATGTAGAAGCATATAAATATGCTTAGAATGACTTTGCATACAGGGAAACTCTGCCAAGAGTGAAGCTCACAGTCTTGGTATCCTCAAAGGGGGGAAATGGAGCAGCAATGAAGCAGGACGTTCAAAATACACACACACACACACACACACACACACACAACACAAACAACCGGCCAGCAGTGAGCTGCATTGTGAGGACGTTTCCCAGAGTGCCTCTCTTGTCTCATTTCTGTTAAGTTGTCTCGTCATCTGTGTGGCAGCAGACACATGCTGCTGTCCAACTCTTGTAATGCTGTTTACATAAACACAAAGTTCCAATTCTGCCATTCACAGTGCCGTTAGCAAACAAACCCTGTCAAGCTGTAAACAGAGAATGTGGTGTGAGTGCCATGAAGCGAGACAAAGGCTGTGGTTGTGTACGGGGCTGTGAGTGTCCGCTTTGACGCACAGTAAATCATTCACACAAGCGCATGAGTGCCAGTATCCAACATGGTATTCCTTTAGTTTATCCCACATAAATTAAAAACATGTACATTGGGCCTGTATTTATCTGAAACCCCATTGGCAATGATTTCATTCCTCCCCAAAGAATTGCCCGTTTTGACCTTGTCTTGTTCTTGAATTTTTGGAACAAAGGACTCCCTGTAAACATTACATCATGGCCTGCTTTAAGAAAAAGAAATCATGTTCTCTGTGTAGCTTGGCCATGTCATTATCATGCAATCTGAAGTCATTGCCAGTGTAGATGACATCGCCTGATAAATTCTCTTTGTAAAATCTCAGGGAGATTAAGCATGGTACCTTTCTTAGTATTGTAGTTGAGGAATGTCCCAGTTGGGTTCTGTAGGTTTTAGGTGAGCGTTACTCTTGCTATTGAATGGACTTAAGAGCTTTCAAAGATTTCTGTGCTGTTGGCACCTTTTTCCTGAAGCAATCTGACTTTTGCTTGGCAGTTGATAAAACAAGAACAAAGACAAAAAAAGAGGGACTTTAGACATACTTGGGGACTACAGGGTCTTATTTGGCTTGACCAGTAACCACCACCTGGAACACCTTAGCAACCACTTAGTAACCAAGCACATAGCAATGCCCCGGGACCAAGACTAAGAGTTTTATAGGCAAGCACTACTCACATTCTTTGTAAAATATAAAAATTGAAGTTGATTTGCCTAAAGTGTGTGGTGAACTTGTGTGTTTCTTAAGTGAAATGTCTTGAAAATGTCATCATTATGTTTTATAAGCCACTCTGGGTATTTCTTTTTCGCCAACTAAATTTTCTGCTTGGCAGGCCTGAAATTGTTTCATTTATTTAACTAGGTGAAAGCAAATGTCCTACTTCAGGTTGCAACTGTTGATTTTAAGTGAAACTGCTGTTGAGTTTCCTCCATATCACTTCATCCCATGGGAGCCTTGATTAATAGACATTGAGAGACATGGCTTAGTAGACAGACCCTCCTGCGGTTCCTCTGTGCTGTCCAAAATCTGCAATAGTGTGAGTAGAGGTGAATGAGTGCGACAGGCATTTAGATAAGGTGTGTCGAATGGGCCAAACTGTAATAGCTGTATTACTTGTCATGGATGTTGTTAAAGGGGATGGCAGTTAGACCCTTAGAAGGAATGACTTTACCTTGCATGTTTCAGTTTTGCTGATAAAGTCACGTTGCTTGATTTAAGCAGATAATGTTCACATTATCTGTGATATCAAGGAAGTCTATTAACTGGGAAGAGTCATCTATCCCATTCAGTATCTTTGCTAGTATGTGTTCAATTGAGCCAGTAACTATATGACATCACTCTGAAGCTGCAGGAAAGTGTCACTATGGCAACTGCTGGAACTTTGTGTGAACGGAATTAGAAAATTAAAACCTAGAAATGTGTGTGACTAATAGCAACCTTTCCTCTTCCCAATAGACAAATTTATCTGTGTGTATGATGCTGGAGGCTATGAGTCACACATTTTTAAAACACACTTCAGTTTTGTGATTTAAACACAGTTTCGGTCGGTTTGTTCCAGCTGTAAACACAGCTTCACTATTGTGGACCATTTTTCAAAGGTTATAGATGATTGTAGAGATTCTGTCTTCTACTTTGATATCCATTAATGTTATAAACTGACAGTTTTGCCCTGAATTACAGTGTGGGGACACTCTGCCCCTCTTGGGGGCCCCTAGTTTTCCTCGTTCCACTTCTGGTGACCTCCTTCACAGATGTAGGTCATTATTGCTTTAGTGATAACTGAACAATCGAACAATGACTTCTTCCATGTGTGCAAAAGGGAGTTACCCTTGTTCTAGTGTTTTCACTCTGCTGGGAAAATTAGATTGAATTACTCAGTGATTATTGTTTACTTCATCCTCTGAGCAAGAGAAAGACTTAGAGAAAGTCTTTTGTTCTGTTCTATTTCGATCTATTGTTCAGATGCTTAAGTAGGTTAACAAAAATCAAAACTTACTAAGCTGGGATGACTTAATCACATTCACAGATTCCTGTCTTCTTTAAAAATCTTACAACAAGCGTCTCCTTCTTACTGCTGTTTCTGTGAACTGAATGACAGTTTGCAGGCTCGCTCCCCATATTTAACAGGCAAAGAAATGTTTGTTTCTGTGTATTGTCCCTGGAAATCTAAGTGGAATGAAAATGAAATTTTGATGATGAAGGTTTGGCTGTATGGATTGTATGTTGATTCATGATAGTTTTTGCAGTAAAAACACTTAAATCCCAAACACACACACACACACAGTTTTTCTCTCCTGGTCACCCTGGTGATGTCATTGATTATTGCTGGCCAAATTCCAGGCCTCACCACCAATGCTCCACCAGCCATAATGAAAGTGACTCAGTAAATCTTGTCCAGCACTTATGCAGCTATCTGTGATGCTGTGTTTGGAAAATAGTGCTTTGTCTTTTTAAAATCATGTTTTGTCAAAGCAAAACAAACTGTGTAGAATGTCGCCCTGATGTGAAGTGACCCCCAAACTGTGGAATGTCATTACAAGCATAACAAAATATCAAACCGAATGGAATTTATTTTAAATATGCTTAGCCAAAAAATATACATGACAAAACACTTTATATTGTTTAACAAATTATATGAGCCCTTTCGGGTTGTCTATGTCTATGGCTATTGTGATGAACTACACATGGTATTTTTTTTTGCCAGACCACTTGTGTGAACTTTGTGTCCACTAAAAGTGAACTGAACTGTTCCAATATTGGAATCTCCATTTAGATTTACATTTGACAGGCACGTTTATCCAACTTAACATGCGTTCAAGCTATATATTTTAAATTACACTCACTCCCTGTGTAATTTCTATATGAGTTTTGTGTTGCTAGTTCTACCTGTTAGCTGACAAATGTAGGTTCTAATTAGACTGAGCTAGTTATAACTTTTCAGTAATGACATTTATGATTGGCATGTCTCCAGCTTCCTTTGGCACCTAAGATGCCTTAAAATGCCGCCTATGTAGACAGCTCACAGGTTTTTGGCACAGAGCCGTAGATATGGACACTATCGGCACCACAACAAAAGTAATCCAGTATGTGGAGCACTATCACACTAGTAGCGCTGACAGATTGACCATGCTGTCACAAGTAAAACAACGTTCCCATTGGAATACCATAGACGCTTTCAGGGAGTGAAGTCATCTGAACAATCCATCCCAGACCACAGATAAGGTTCACTTGTATCTTTAATGAGGCTGAGAGTGAAATGAACATGCTGGAGTAAATTACCATCGCTGGGACAAGCTAAGTAATTTGTACTATGGTGACTATTAGAATGACCATAAGTCATTATTAAGCATGAAACAGCTGTAGCAAATCAGACGCAATCTTGCTGTTCCATGTGTCGATGCTTCGGTATCTCTGCTGTTTATTGAGTTAGCGGAATAAAAATCCGGGCCTGCTGTTTAAAGTTGATTCTGGCCATTACTCTGTCAACACCCACTATTGCTCTGAACTGTAAAGCTTGTGTTAATGAACTTATGCAAAGATTTACCTCAGTGTCAATAATAGTGGCACCTATTATTTTTGTTTGGTGGATCATAAAACAGGCAAACAATTCATACTGTATCTCTCTCTTTTTCTTCAGAAATCTGTTTATGCCTGATTCTGAGTGCAATCCTAACATTTTTGGATTTAAAGGCACATAGACCCTCTCACAAGTTTTATCTTTACATTTTTTGTTGTTTATTGAATCCACAAACTCTGCTGTAAATACCCCCCTGTTGTTCTTGTTCTATGGACTGCAATCAATTTCTTTCCCATAATGCATTGCAGTTGGCTGTGACGAAACAGACTGTTTTGTCTGACAGAATCTGGATTGTAAAGAAAGTTCTTGTGTGCATTCCTCTGTTTTCTCATGCAGTTATTTTCCAGCTGAAAACATCTAGGAACAGTTTGGGTTTTCAAATCAAGACCAAACACCATTCCACAACCTCAGTGTTGTTCTTTCGGAAAAAAAAAAGAGTTTACATTAAAAGGGTTTTAACAAGCGGTAAACCACACCAGTGATCAAAAGGACAACTGGCATTGTAACGATTTGTTTAAAAAAACAATCCCTTTATGCTCTCGATTTAAAGCAACACAAATTAGACGAATGCATACAACAACAGCTAATAAAGGTTTTTCTATTCATAGTTACAGTATTAAGTTCTTGGCTTCTTTGAGGGCCAGACAGTCTAAATTCAATATTTATATCCCTCTTCTGTGATAAGTGTTGATTCTATGTATGGTAACGGCCCACAGGTATGTGCTCTTGCCAGAGCGTTGACAGACAGTTACACTGCCCTCCCCGTTGCCTGACTCTGTTTCAGTCTGATTAAATTCCCCGGCATTGTTTGTTTAGTGATTCATACTGTAAGCTCTAATGCTATGTATATATGTGCTCACTGCTATGGCATGAAACATGCCATACTGTTGCACTCTCATACTATGGTGATACCGTTGCGTGATTTATGCGACAGCATGCTTAGAGGCTTAGCTTTTTATCTTTTTTCATTGTCTGACATGGTGTTTGCCAAAAAGGTGATGTAATATAGGTGCCTCTATTACTGTATCCACAACCAAGCCAAGAATGTGAGTGCTGTGTGCTGATTGCACATATGCTTAATCTATATAGTCACGCTATGCATTTTCTGGCTAAAGAACAGTTTGTAATTAATATGCTACATTTTTAATTGTATAATAATATCATTTTTGTACACACATGGTTGCTGAGGTATTCTGACTCCATCGAGTTTTATTCACCATTGGGTGGTTGCTAGGTGGTTGCTAGCATTTTTAGGTGGCTGTTTACAAGACCATAACAGAAGATATACTAGTTAAAAGAACCATACGCTTGAAACTCTTGACTGTTATGTACATCATGTCATTTTAAGATGTCAGTTGCAATGGCATCATAGCCAGTAGACTGTGAAATTCAACGACTCTTTATTTTAGGTCTCATGAACATTTATGACTGAATGATCAATACATTTAAATAAATTGAAAAGGTTTTGATAACAATTGACTGAAAACAGGCCTAAATAGTGCACAGGGAGGACTGGCAACTTAGTGTTACGTAATCATTTTAATTCTACATAAATGAAACACCAGCTTGAGTTTTATCAGGGAACAGCAGAATACTTTTCAAAGCTTATCTGACTGGCAGCGTTCTGCGCCATGAATCATTCTAAAATAGTTTGCAAAGAGGCCAGAAATTGTTGTTATAAAATGATAATGTTTCAATTAGGAATTATTATGTAATTAGCTTTCAAAACACACTTCAGCCGCAGGTTGAAAGTCATTTAAGAAGCGATTGCTAAAAAATGTTGATCGAGTGATTCACAGCAGAACAGCTGGTACAAAAACTGTTTAAGAAATACTGTATAACGTTTGTATGGATAACATAAATGACTCAAAGGTGATTATTTTAGCTGTACAATTAAAAAAGATTGACGGAGTGTTATCCTATTAAACTACACAGACTGTTTTATTTCCATTTTAACATAGCTTTCTCTTCTCTGTTGTAAATACACCCAGACTCAAAAATGCCAACTTTTTTTACTCTATTAAAAGGGATTTTGTGTTGCATTAAGGAACATATGGACGGGAACATTACATTACAGTGATGTCAAGAGAGAAGATTCTATAATTTCACAATGTAAAATGCTTCCAGCTGGACAATTTTGATGTGACACTGATGACAGGACTTATGTCTGTTCTCTTTGGGTCAGCTGTGCTGTCAAATACAAGTGATTGGAAAATGACTTCAGCGTTTCAAACTTCAAACGTCTCCTTATTCTGAAGTTCACAGCTCACTAAAGCTGAACCACATTGAAGAGCATTGTTGCATAAAATACAAATATGTATATGAGACCTGATGACCACACGCATTTACTAAGTGTATTAACATTAATTATAATGAGGGTCCCACTTTTTTTTTTCAAGGTTGTGATGGGAGTTCTATACACTATCTATACTACAACACAATTAAATATTTAATTTGACTGTTTCTTTCCAAAGATTCTAAAACAATATGTATGTTTTGTGAAATGTATGTTTTATGCTGTAAATACTTGCTTTACATTAACCAGGATGTTTATAGGATTTTAATGCATTTTTCATAGGAGGTATATGTTCCATAGGACACTGCAAAGATGTTTTTGCTGGTGACTTTAGCTGCTCAGTCCGGTGATCTCACATCATGCGTGAGATACACTGATGTAAAGTTTACTGTAAAGAACAACGTCCTATTTAAGTTTATTAAGGCCTGAAGTCTTATTTTTATTTGTAAGTCCTGTTAATGTAAACATTTACAATATTGTGAGGTAAAAAATACTGCCTGTCCCATTCAGGCCGTCTGTATAGATCTGGTCTCATTTCCTACTCTTTAAAAGTAATCTATTTGTTTATGTAACTCACAAACAAACCTTCACTTCAGTTGTTATGACTAGACTTTTCAAAACATTTTCACACCAATTACTGTCACTGACCTTGTCAGGGTTTAAGTTCAGAAAACAGAATAAACAGGAACGCTTAGAGTACAACAGTCACAACAGAATCTTGGCACAACTTGCTGTTTATCAAGCTACGGTCATGATATGTGATCTGGGGTGGGACACAGAAAAGTTTCTTAGGCTTCAGGAAACATCTAGTTGTACATATAAAGGTTTTGTCATAGAGTTTTAGCTAATTACATGTAAAACAATTTCTGTCTTTTGTAGCACCCCAGCTAAAAAAAAAGAACAGATTTTAAGCAATTACAACTGGTTTAGCTTTCACTCGGACATCCCATGAGAGCCCTAATAACGGTAACATAAGGATTTCAGGGTAAACTTTGCTTTCCCACAATGCTCTTGGTCCAGCTAGACATTTTGATAAATGACCCTCTCATGCTCGCTTAATAGTTTTGTTAAGGCGCTGTTATCGTTGCGTTATTGTTTTCAATCTCTTAAAACATGGCCTGTCCAGCACATTGACTCATGGGAAAAGGGCTTGACATGGCATCATCATGCTACATAACTCATGTGACGTTAGACACTTTAACATTGTTTTTAAAGCTGTGTCACAACAATTCCAAAGTGATGGTTTTAGGAAATTATTCTCTTTAACAATGACCCATATTCAGTTAAGCTTTTGAGCACTTAAGAGATTTTTACAGATTAATTGTATTCTAGAGACTAAATAATTCAATATGTGCCAGTAATACATTATGCACTTTATAAGCCCTTTATGGATAAACTATATATAATGTCTACTACTTTTAATCCTGAAATATGATTCGTTCATGCATCTTGTTTGACTTACAGTTTGGCCAGTGTTGCCACTTCTTTACACATGCATTTATGTGAAGTCAAAAATGGAACAGACTTTACCTCATAAAAATCACACTGTGTTTGTTCAGTCTAAATCAATCAAACAATGTCCAGTCGGCTCTTACACTATTCCTGTCACTGGGTTAAATCCTGGGCAGTTTACTGTTGGTATGCACTTGCATTAATGTTGCTGTAACCAATGGCAAAATGATCACATCGCTGGGAATTAAACCTTTAAATAGTTCCCAGCAGTCTCTCTGTGCAGACATGTATAGGCTCTATTTTAGAATTATCTATTATTTTTAATTAAGGTTTATTTCATTATTGAGATTAAGATGATTAATTGGCATTACTAAGATATTATTAAACCTGAAAATGATGTTTAAAAATGTGAATAATTTAAAACAAAGACAAGCTATATCAAAAGAAAGGGAAAATAGTTTCGGAATCTGTGCTTTTTGTGTCTAAAATGAAGTGTAAGCCAAGTTGTGACATTGACCATGTTAACATCTTTGTACAAAAGATCAGATTTTCATTGCTTCTATTGAAGTACACAGAATTCTCTTTGGATCATTCCCAAATCCTGCTGGGATAATTAGGGATTATCAGGTTGTACAACATGTGCGGTCCATGCCAGCTTTAGTGCATGCTGTCATTAAAACATTAAAACTTTATTTAGGGCCACACAATGTTGTGCTTGCGAATCTTGTTGGTCATCTGCCTACAACCACCAAGGTAAGCAAAGACATTCATTTTTTAAATCTGGGCCATCACTTTTTTTGTGGGCCACCTGGGCGCTGAAATAAAACGGGAGTTTTCCCACTTGGAATCAGTCATGAAACAGACCTGCACAGGAGATATGAGCTAAGAAACATCAGCACCAGTGCCAGCTTATCTGAAGGGCCCCTGGGACCCTATTCTGATACCCCTCCTCCCCTAAATAGCCGAGGCAGTTTCCTCAGCCTCGCTACACTCTGAGACACTGGGGAGTTTAATCATTTAGTGTGCCGGCCCTTATATAGACAGCAGACATTAGGTAAACGCAAGGTAGACGTTAAGTAAACTAAAAACGGGCACTTTTCAGTCAGCAGCTTTTTTCATAACTACGATACGCCTCCCTGCATTGGCACAGTGTATCGGCCGCTGGGCACGCCGCTACAAGATTGTGTGCATAACTGTTTTATTTGGACAAGGGGGTGGGTGAAGTTGCTTATGAACGTACAGTCATAAGCAGTCTGGTACAGCACAATAAAGAAAATGCAAGCAGTGGCGATATTTTTATGATTCTTTTAACATACAGTTGAATTTTTTAGGCCTAAATGTATCTTGAATCAAATTAGACACCAAGTCTGCATGTGTTTTTATTAGATCGAGGTTTATCAATAGACCAAACGTTTCTGATTTCCCTGGGGGTTCCTTTGCAGTTTTTTATGCTGGCTATCAGCTTTGCAGAGACATTTATCTCTTCTTTTTTTTCTCTAGTTCTTTTTATTCCACATGCTTCATCACATAACTATGTTCTTCCATCAAAGTGTCCATGTTAAACCATTTCAACCATGTTTTGTGAAACGCAGTAAAACAGCCTTTCTGTCCAATTACGGGATTGTAGTGCGGAGAGAACACACTTTTCCGCGGTATCCGATCTCCCCTCAAGAAACGCTTTTGACTTTGGCTAAATCAGTTAAATCAAGAGTGTAACTGGGTCAGCATATAGTTTTTTTACCCAGACTTGTTTTAAAAACTGTCTGGTTATTGATATCAACAACGTTTGCAAAATTATGAATTATGGAAAGCCTTTCAGGCAAGTTTGAGAATGCCTCTCTTCGTAAATAATGTGGACATCATTTTTTCCGTTGTTATATTTTATTGTGTTTTGTTATAACCAGTAAGTTAATGCAAGTATCACAATTTCTTGTGCTTTGTTTAAAGAAACCCATAAACATTAAAACCACATAAAGTTTTCAAAACCTTAGACTAAAACTTGTCCTGCAATGTTGAATGTGTGTAATAGCAGGTGCCCTAAATATCTAGTTGTTGTCAGTAAATGTGATCTCTACGTGATCATTAAATGTTTGTGGACATGGATGTTGTTTAGTTTTGTGACTATGCTATATCCTTCTGAGATTCTAAACATTAAAAACACCTCACTTTTTATCCTCTACACACACACACTATTAGACACACACACAGGTATTCACATGTACATAGTCTAACATTCAATTCAAGAACGCGTCTATCAGTAGAAGAATGACCTAATGTTCTTACTTGCCAAAAGCCTGAAACACAACTAGTGTAACACAGACTTTTTGGCAAAACTCCTTTAGACCAAACAAGGAGTGCTAGACAATCAGGGTCTAAAACTTAGCAGGGGTTTTTATGTGTATGTGTGTGTGTGTGTGTGTGTGTGTGTCTGTGGGGNGGGGGGGGGGGGGTGTTTAGGATACCAATCCAGAAACCCCCCTTGTTTTCTTTGCAAGGTTTTGATGCAAACTGCCAGAATGTATGCATGTGCAATAACCAAACCGGCAGTTGCAAGTGATTATTATAATCACCTGTGAGTGTAAGTGACCGGTTTTATGGGTGAGACCTTGGGGTGAGACCTTGGAGAAAACTAATATCATAAAATAATAGCTCTTTTAATAAAATATATCAGAATGAGGAAACTATTAATTTGATAAATGACCATTAAAGCTGTTATTTAGTGTAACGTGTAAGAAATGACTCCTTGTGTTATCATACTTTCTGGACGTCATGCAATTCAGAAGGTTTTGAAGTTCATTACAATTTATTAGTCCCTACTCTGAGAAATACGCATTACTATGAAGTCTATTTATGTATTGGACCTTGTTGAAAGCCTCCAGGTCTCATAGGTCACATTGAGCAGTACAGATGTATCACTATTCCAATAGTCTATTCTTCATGATTTCTCAGTTAACACCCAAGTTGAGACCAAAGACATGTTTGGGGCTGCAGAGTTCATTAAAATCTGTTGTCAGCCTTCAATAATGTGATCCAATACACGCCCATTCATTGTTTTTCTATCACTCACATGATTCCATGTTTTCCTCGAGGACCCATACTGACAACTGGAGCCCGGCCAAGTGACTTTAAACCTCAGAGGTGAGTTTCTCTTCCTCCTTGAATGAATAAATGATGATTCTGCTCCTCAAATGTTACTTACTCCCCCGTAGGTAGAAAAGAATAAATCACGTAATAACCTTATCTGGTGTGGCTTGTTTCTGCTTTTGATTGGATAAAAAAATGTTGGGCTGTTGGAATCTTGGAGAATCTGGCAGGCGAAGTTTCTTTTGGTGAGGTAGAATGTTAGAAGTTTTTTTTACCTCATTTTTCTCCCTCTCTCTCCCTTTATTCCTGAATATCTTTCTCTGTTTCGTGGCCAAAGCTTTGACTCGTGTTGGCAGAAGTGACCCAAATAAACGCACTAGTCATTTAGGGGGGTTTGGGGTGGGATCAGAAAAAACATAATGTACAAGACCCAAGTGTGTTGGTTTCCCTAATTACGTAGTGTTTCTTCAACCTAAGTTTCTTTTTTTTAATACCTCATACTGACCCCCCCGCCTCCATCAAACCACCCACCCACCCCTTATCCTCCTTGTTCAAGACATGGGTGTGCAGTGATTTGCTTTTGGGGGATAAAACCCTCAGTTTGCGAGTGGAGAGAGGTATTACAGAGCAGAATGGTTGGAAGAAAGGTGCCTCTGCTCTTGCATGGATTTCTCCTGCTGGTGGTGTGTAGACCCTCACTTCAAGGAGGTAAGGTGTCCCCAAAACTCTCATTTGGGTTTTTTTCTATACTATTGTTTTACAGGTGTACTGCAGCCATGGCAACAACCCTCACTTCCCATCCTCACACTGTTGACAGTCCATGGCTACAGGCGAATTGTGTTGCCTGTGTTCTCCATGTTTCAGACACAGCTATAGGATGAAGAAGTAGAGGAAGTGATATTAAGAAGTGCTGCATTATACTGAGGGAATGCTGGGTGTATTGTTGCTGTATAGTTCTATAGTATGTGCCAATGAATTGTCTCAGGATCTTCAAAATTTAATTGAATTTGTGGAAGGGAGCCATTCTGTTATGTGTCGAGTTGACAATAGCATCTTCATCATTTGATTCTGGGATGTCAGTGATTTTGATACTGTGTCTAATATTTTCTATGTTACTTGTTTTTAGTTAACATTGTTTTATCCAGATATCAGTTATTTAGGACATAATGTGTTTGCATTTGTTAAATGCATAATGCATTGTACTAAACTCTGTAGCATTTCATTTTAAATTGCAGTGCCTATAAACAGATGCTCTTTAATAATCATTGCCAATTTATTCATTCGAGTGAATGTTTAAAGATATTACAAGTTTTCCCACTTGCCATGTTTTATTTAGGAAAAATCTAAACTTGAGTTCTACTCCAGATCATTACATCATACACTAACAACCTCAAAGCTTTTCCCAATGGCTTCGTAGCAAAGAAGACTTCGGCTTTCTTGTTTAAAGCTTTTGGACAAGGTCAAAGGATGTTTCTCTACATATGATTCACATCTATTCTCTATTTCCCAATCCCTCAAAATCTTAACCAGTCCTGTGATTCAGACCCGAGAACACGCAAACAAAATCTTGTGAGGGGATGTATTCAGTGCTGTTTAAGGGTTCACATGAAAGACTAGATGTTGAGATTAGTTATAAGCCCCTGGGTATGTGGCATCAGTACTGAGTAAAGAACAAAAATGGTCTTCATAAACTGTTAATGTGTTGCAGCAGTGCAATCCTAATATGCACTGTCAGGCATACCAATCTAATAAAAATGATGGGATTTCAGCACAAAACAAAATCAAAGTCATAGTATTTCTTCAGAGTTGATCATTTCTACAGTTTGCATCTGTGTATCTGTATCAAATAATGTCTCCTAAAATTTCATGCTGTGTTTCAAGACACCTATTGTAAACTCTGCTGCTTATTCATTTTCCGCTTTTCTTATTAGCTTGGACAAGGTCAAACACACATATCATCACAACTAAACAGTTCCTTATGTTCTCATCTGGCATCCGTTCCTGCACGGAAATCATTAATACAGGGATTTATTAACATGTTTTTTCTTTCACAGGAATCTACATACCAGCTGGTGGAGGGGGCGGAACTGGAGCTGGATTAGGGGCTGGCGTTGGACCTGGAGCTGGACTTGGTGCTGGGACTGGTCTAGGGGGTGGATTTGGTGGTGTTGGGCCAGGATTTGGACCTGGAGGAGCTGGAGCAGGTTTAGGAATAGGAGCTGGCCCTGGAGGTGGTCTCGGAACAGGAACTGGAGTTAGACCTGGAGCTGGTCGGCATTTGCATTATTCTTTCAAAAAAATCATTACACGTATGCCTTTGAAATGTGTATGCAGTGTTTTAGGTATATGCTTATAATTTAAATGCCTTTTAGTGAAGTATAAATTGCAATAATTAACATACATACAAGTATATTATTAAGTTTGGAATTCTCATTTTCTGTATGCAGGAATCGGGGTAATTCCTGGTTTAAAACCTGGAAAGACAGGAGGTATGTATCATTGCTAGCTTTTCCAAACCATTTATAATTTTTTCAGTGCATGCCACCTTTTTATGTTGATCAAAGTGAGTCACTTGATTGGCTAATTTTTATTATGGAGTTGGTGTTGGAGGTACTGGGGGACAAGGTGCTGGACTAGGTGTTGGAGGTCTTGGAGGTCCAGGGGGAGTTGGGCTTGGTGGCTATGGTACTGGTCCTGGAGGAATAGGTGGTGGAGGTCTGGGCACAGGAGGACTTGGTGGATTGGGCACGGGAGGCCTTGGTGCTGGTGGATTGGGTACCGGAGGCCTTAGTGCTGGTGGATTGGGTACCGGAGGCCTTGGTGCTGGTGGATTGGGTACTGGAGGCCTTGGTGCTGGTGGATTGGGTACCGGAGGCCTTGGTGCTGGTGGATTGGGTACCGGAGGCCTTGGAACAGGTGCCTAAAATTTACTTCACATTTTTAAAGTACCTTAAACTTGTGTTACAGAACCTAAAGAAACATTATTAATAACAAACAGTAATTGACAAGAAGTGGTGTCTGGTATACTAGTTAACTAGTTCTGTAGTAAGTTTTTCTTTTTCACAGGGTCATTTGTCAAGCCACCTAAAACAGGTATGTTGTAACAACATGCTAAAATTAGATTATTCTTATTCGTTTTTATATTACTTATAGTAATATAAAGTAAAATTTATTTATTTTTGATAGTAAAATTTATATTACTAATATGAATAATATTAATAAAGATTAACTATAATTGTGCAATTTTACAGGAGGATATGGAGGTCTACCAGGAATTGGACCAGGTAGTACTGGTGCTGGTCTTGGAACTGGCTCACTTGCACCTGGTGGCATTGGTCCTGGAGGAATAGGGCTAGGAGGCATTGGACCTAGTGGTATAGGACCAGGAGGTGTCAGACCTGGAGGGATTAGTCCTGGTGCAGGTTTTGGAACTGGGGGCCTTGGAGCAGGTAATATTTGACAAAATAATTGTACATACTTAGAGCAAACTATGGTCAAAGATAAAGAGATGGCAAATTGTTCTTAAGCCTACCAATGTTAATCATGCATATAAAAAAAGGTCTTAAAAGTTCCTCCAGAAAGACCAAAAATTGTTTTTCTGTCTTTAGGTGCAGGTGGCAAACCTCCTAAAACAGGTAATCAAAAAAACCAACTGTCATAAAGTATTTATGACTAATATATTTGTAATATATTAACAATTTTGCAATTTGAAAAATACTGTGATTAACAACTGCACATTTGAACGATGTTATACCATTTTAATTTTAACATTAGTCGTGCTTGCACAACAGGATATGGGGGTCAAGGTATTCCCATCACTGGAGGGGCTGGTGGTCTTGGAGGCCTTGGGTTTGTACCAGGGGGAGCTGGCATTGGAGGCTTAGTACCTGGTGGGCTATTAAACAAAGATTTTAGGCTGGACATAAACATGTAGTATTATCACACAGAGGAATGTGTATCTTCTGTGTTTATTTTTATGATAATAGAGAATGTATATAAAATTTTTTTGTTAGGGTATGGTGGTACTGGTGCAGGTCTAGGCACTGGCTTGGGAACTGGTGGGTTAGGCCCTGCTGGTGTCGGGACTGGTGTGGGAGGGATTGGCCCTGGTGGAATCGGTCTTGGAGGAGGTGAGAAAATTATTTAAATATGACAAAACCCATAATAGGTTAACCCAGAAAGAGTCAACCCAGAAAGAGTCATTCTGAACACATTAGGTTATGTTTCATTTTGTTATTTTCTCCCTGCTTTTAGGTGTGGGTGGAAAGCCCCCCAAAATAGGTTAGTAATCAGTTTTTATAGGAATGGAGAGTTACATTTCATTTAGGAATTTTATATATA